>SNQJ01S0028306.1:26221-66136 GCA_010110895.2 Picea sitchensis
TTGGTCCTTATACAATTATCGACATGATTAATCCTCAATGGGGATTAATCTAATAACAATAATATTAATAATGACATGATTAATCCTCAATGGGGATTTAATCCAATAATAATAATGACATGATTAATCCTCAATGGGGATTTAGTCCAATAACAAAATAATAAGAATGCTCTTCGCAGTTACATTATTTCAACACAATGGACTTGGTACGACCCTGAGGATGCAACTTGGGAGCATGAAGATTCTATGTAGGTAGAATACCTGCATCTTTTTTAGAACTTTTGAAATTTGATTGTACATGTGTATATACTTCACCGAGGACAATGCATAAATAAGGGAGAGGGGATTGTAATACCCCTAGGCTGAACCCTAAGTGTACATATGAATGTAACTAAAATTTACATATAAGCTAGTGAGATGAAGTAATAAGTTGTTGGTTTGGTTATACACACATTAAGTTAGTGCGTGATAATATCACACAAAAGGAGAGTGTGCAGTTGCAATTTAATATTTTGGAGCGCACCTTTGTAAGTACGCTGGAATGGCGCACTGGAAGTGAAACAACTTAATGAATGCAACACACACTGGTTTAGTGCGCAAATTTTGAATGCCAGAGAATCCTTTTGTATATAAGTCATGTTGTAATGTGCACCTATGTAAGGGCACGAGGGTGGCGCACTGAGGAAAGAGTATGCGTAGCCCATAAGTTCTATGTGCACTGGTTTTAGTGCATTATTTGTATATTCTGAGGCTAGTGATCCTGGATTCAAAAGATCAGTACTTCAGTACTAAGTTTGTAAATGTAATCACACACAATATAATGAAAATACATCGTTGTGGAAGACTGACCACATAAAAGAGAATGGGGGGCTTAAACTCAACTAACTAATGTCAAGGGGGTTGGGTTAAAGGGGATTAAACCCAAAAGGGAATATTTTATTAATATTTCTTAAAAGTGTAAAGTAAGGATATATTACTATATCCTAAGTCATGGGGAGGGGCCAAGTGGCTGAAGGCAGTTCTCAACATGAAAAGTGTCAAGTTGGGAACATGATGTGGACTGAAGGAAACTCTCAACCTGACAGGTGTCAAGTTGGGAACATACAGTCAAATAGTTTTGACTCAGTCCATTCTGGTATTTTTCCATGGATCATCATTGGATCTTCACGAGTTGTGATGTGGAGTCGACTATTATGTCATAGAACTGAAGTGTGAGTTGCAACCGACTATGACTGTCATTAAACCCGATGGTTATTGTGACTAATAGAATGATTACTGTCACAGATACCTGTGTATGGTTTAGTTTGGAAAGTTACACTAAAAAGGATATTTTAGTAGGCCCGTGGGGATTTGGAATGAAGAGGCAGGTTTTCATGCCCGTGGGACTTTGCATTCTCTCCGGGTGAGAGAATTGTTGGGAATTATTTCCCAAGGTGCCAAACTGCAATGATAAGGCTCTGATACTTCCTGTCTGACTTGTTGTTGAATCCATGGAAGGGAAGTGGGGTAGACGAAGGACTGTTGAGAAGATAAGGGGCACACTTCCTGGGGTGGGACAGACATGTGAAGAATGAGAGACTATAGGTTGTTAGTGCGAATCGACATCTGTGACAAACTTTCCTATAATGGAGTCACCTATGACCGAATTACCCATGACTGAGTTCCTGTTGAGTTGGAAATGCTATCCTAGTTGGGAACCCTTACCCAAGTGGAGTTTATCCCCAGCTCGGGGGTGACCCGTTGTTGAAATTGTGAAGAATGTTGTCTAAGGATGGGAGGAATGTGCACGGTCTACCCACAATTGGTGTCTTTCATTCAAAGATAAGTGCCAATTGTGTATTAAATTATAATTGCAGTAGTAATTATGCAATTGTTTTCATGGGTTTATGCTATTATGTTACATGTATAATTTTGTTTATGATTGTGTATAATTCTATTATGATTTTGTATATAATTACGCATTGTAGAATGTATGTTTATGTTTAATTTAGTGAAAGAGTTGTGTCAGAGTAATTTCGGTGGAATTGCTAGTAAATTGGTATCAGAGAAGAGTTTGATAACATGGGTATGCTACAAATGGTATCAGAGCGGATGATAAGAGAGAATTGATGTTTGAGTGACGTGACTCGACCTGGGTGGCCGGGTGCATTACAAATTGGTATCAGAGCAAGAAATTTTTAAGTGGCATTTCCCAATGGGTGGATGGGGTTGTTACAAAACAAATTTGTACTTCTTTTATCTTATCTTTCTTTCTTATCTTTACAAACACTTTTTTATCAATTTTGAATATTTTTAATGCATATTTTATATTAGAATATAGATTGGGTATTGGGGAATTGAGAGTGATGTGAGGGGGGGGAGGGGCCATATGAGCTTCCACCTTCATGTGGTTGGCCCTGTTCAGTAGATAATAATTTATTGGAGTTGTTTAATCTTGGAGAAAACCTCCCTCGATCCAATGAAGCAACAACATAGTCAATGTTGACTTCATTTCTTATCCTTTAGATTGAGGGAGGTTTTCTCCAAGTTCAAACATCTCCAACAAATTATTCTAAAAACCAAGAGGACATTATTCAATATTTCAATTTATTTATATATATATCACATTTTTATTTTGTTCTAATCGAGTAAATCCATGTTTCAATCTAAGATGATGAGGGGCTAGTCCAAAAAACAAGGCTTATAAGGTGCTTGGAAGTACTGCCAAGGTATGTTCTAACATTCTCATAAAGATGCATCTTAGAGTAAACAATGCTACCAATATGAGTTGTATTCATTTTATAGATATTTATGGAGGTTGAATGACTTGGCACTGCAGGTATTAGACAAACATAATGATGGATGATTTGTGATCAGGGGAGGTATGTTATCCAAATCATTTACTGACTAAATAATGATGTACAATTGGAATTGTTATGCTTCTTAGAATGAGGATCTCATCATTAAATAATGATTTTGTACAATATGGATTATTTTGCATTTCAATAGTTTAATCTCTAATGAATTGGTAACACCCATACCATTGGATAGAATGTGATCCCTATCCAATTGTAAAAATACCCATGATTTCTCTTTGTCTTCATAGAAGAACGTTGGTAATGAGAGTGCAATTTATTTAAAAGTTGAAGTTGATTCCATACTAGACAACGACAATCAACCTAGTAGCTTCCTAGAATGTCTTATATAAATAATTGGTGTGGGGTAATCGTTGTGCAACATGTTTTATTGTTAGTCCTAGATAGTCACCAATGAGGTATCTAATTAAATTACATAAGTTGGAAAGAAGGTTACTCATTTTTTCTCTGTAGTGAAATAACTCATGTATCCACATTTATTCACAAACTCATCATATCACATGACATGTATTTGGAATGGCAATATTACTAATGCTAAAGAAAAAAATGGCACTTATCTTAGGTAGTCTCTGGTTATAGTAATTTCTTAAAATGATATATGAAACATGCTTTGGTTATATTCATTTTTCATTTAACCTATTATTGTATTTACAAATGCAAGTCTGAAGGGCAGTCACCTCCATGATCCACAACGCATTTCCGAGAAGGTATCTTCTACCCATGTTTTTCTATCCTTGATTTGGTTTTTTTTGACGTATCTGGGAGCCTACAGAAAATAACCAAGGAAAGGATATAAAACATGGGAAACACATGAATCTTCTCTAAGATTAATGAACAACTTAGTGGTGAATATTGGACATGCAGGAACAACATAATGGCGAAGATTGGACATGGAACAACCTGAACACACTCTGCTGGGAATTTGGCTCTATTTCAGGTTCTATGATGGACGACCAGGTATATTATGTTTTCCGAAAATGTTATTTCTATAGTTGTAAGAAGAAAATAACACAACAATAGAGTTAAACAATATTTTATATATGCATTTTCTGTGTTAACAACAATAGATTAACCGTTTATACAAGTTCATATTTTTTTGATATTCTACTGATTGTTACCGAAGAATATTCTACTAATATTATATACAAAAACAACTCCTCATTGGCTGCCAACTCTTCTTGCAACTTCTCTAGAGGTTACTAGTGCAACATTTTTGTGTGTGCATGCTATATTTATATATATTTTTAAAAACACTTACAGTGCAATTTACTTTGGGAACTATCAATATGGTATTAGCTTATGACTTTATACAATTTACTAAGTTTAAGTATGGGAGGACCATCAAAAAAACCCTATTAGGTGTTCTAGTACCCAAGTAGAGTAAGTTTTGAGAAACCCATCAAAGTGTAAGTATGAATGAGTGGTATGACATGGGGTTTACTTCATGGTCATGGTGCCATTGACATGCAAGGCCACATGTGATGTTCACCTCCATGAGAACCTATGTACTGGGATCACTTGGTGCATTGAGTTATCCTTTCCTCAACATTGTTTATTTCCACCCCTATCTTTCCTATTGATATTTATTAATTTATTTGCAAGCCCCTTTTAGATTTATGCATTTATTACATAAATATTCAATTAAGTCCTTTTCTTTTGATATGCATTCAATGCATTAGGACTTAGGGTGCTGGCCTCATAGTGAATGAGTAGATCTCAATATAACTTGTCTTTTGATTTATCATTCACATCCCTTTATTTATTTTTCATTTTGAATATATAAAATGCTCTTTCCATTCTCTTACTAGCTACATTAACCTTGGGCATTAAATTGCATTAACCTTTTACCAGCCAAATATTACTTCTCTATTACATGGGACTATCTTACTATCACAAACAATTCTATGATCTTGTCTTTTGATTATAAGTGTTATGAAACAAATTATTAATCCTTTCTAATATGGATAGTTAAAATGCATACCATTCCTAGGGTGTTGGAAATTTCATAGTGGTAATGGTATTGGTATTGCATATTTCATAATTCGCTTTATTAAATATTGAAACCTATCTACACAAATACTCAAGCTAATAGGGGATTTGATAATCTTGTCAAGGAACTCATTTGTTCTTTTTATTGTTTCTTGCTAGTTTGGTCTTAAAAATTATTTGTATTATTTTCTTCACATCTGCTAATGGTCATACAACAACACTTTTCACCTCCTCTTTTCATTATTTTCTTAGATGACAACACCCTTGTCATAAAGTACACCCAAGTCAAAACTCTTTTCACTTGATACATGCCTCTACATATATCCCCCTACTAGCCCCATTGTCTTTCTTCTATAATTCACTCATCAATATCTCCCTTTCATCCTAATACTGGCACTATCAATATATAGTATTCAATCTATTGCTCTTCTAGACCATGACACCTTGTCATAATGCTCCTTTAGCACAACTTAATCCACCTCATGCATGTTGCACTCTTGTACTAATCCAAATATTACATGATTTATGCCAAACTCAATTCATGATCCAACCTCCATGGATTTTGTTGAACCTATAGTTCTCACTTCTTAAGTATGTTGGTCTCATCCAAGGTAAACACATCAATTCATGGATTCATAGTATGATCGCCTTCTTCAAATTGCACCCTAAACTATATAAGAATAACTTTTTTACCTTAGCATAAAATCACTTAGAAGGTTTAGCATTGGATTAGTGGTAGACTTAGTTGGATACCATTGCACTTTTTAACAACCCAAGTGACCCCCCACCCAACCAAATGATTGATTATATAGAATTTTTTCAAGCAATCCACAATTGTTTTTTCCCTCATAGATATAGAAAATATTTAATGTGTCATTGGGTTCAACCTCAACAAACTCCAATATAGTTGGTTAAACAATGCATTGCTTTCTTCACCAAGATCTAGCTTCATCTCCACATCACTACCACTAAAAAGGTACTCGTGCTTAAGTTCAAATCCATTTTATTAGATTATTTCCATCATGAAGTGGACTTGTTTAAGAGCCCCATGTTGCACAAGGTTGTTCTCATTTCCTTGGAAATGGAAAGTAATCTATCCACCGTGTTCCCCTTACCTTCCCCTGGTCATTCTCCCTCTTCCTCCCATTCTAGCTATCAATGCCACCATCACTAGATATCTTCCCATTCCTTTGAAGAATTTTGTTACTTCAATAGAAATCCCACACTCACACCCAACACACCTGACCTATGAACCATTATACTCGAATGAATACCTCACCAAACCCTAGGGTACTATGGTATCATGCCACCCCTCTACCATGAAAAAATGAGATAAGAATCATAACAACAAATAAAATAAGGTAAATATATAAAACCCTTGACATATTGTTTTCCTTATTCACTTGACCAAAGGCCTTCTTATAGTTTTACAATGGGTCCACATAAAACTATCTACCAAACTAAAAATAATAATATAAGATGCACGTAGCTTGAATACTGGAAGAAATAGTAAAGAATTCAATGCACGTAGCTTGAGGGTTGAAAGTATGCAACTAAATAATAATGAATGCAACTATAGATCTATGAGTGTGTCTGCAAAGGAGTGCTACTGGTGATGTGGTTTGTTAGTGTGTCCTTGTGTTTCACATTAGTTCCTCTTAGTTTAGATTATAAGTGTCCCCACTTTTCTCCCAAACTCTAAAATATTCCAAGAAGAGGAGATGGACTATAAAAAATAACATTCCAAGCATAGTGTTTAATGGAATAGAGGTGAATCTAGCTAGATGTCAAAGAGACGGACACCAAGGATGAATAGTTTTGTTGGAACTAGTACGTTATCCATGTGAAGAGAAGGATCTAGGGAGTCATATAGGCATAGAGTCAAGAAAGGTTGAAAGAGAGATGTGTGGTGTGGAGCATACATGGACTATTGACACAAAGAGAAATCACATGTGGTTAAACTCCAATCACTTCTACCATGAATTCCATATGTGGTGTAATAAAACGTATGAGGTTTTGTGGTGGCATGTTGTTAGTATGATAAATAAGATTCTCCAAGAGAAAGTTTTAGTGGAACTATAAATTGAACTATTATAGAATATTCTAGAACTATTGATGTGTCATCATTTATTCTCGATTTAGGAATGGCTCTAGCGAGAGTAAAATCACTAAAAATATCATTTTTCCATACTGCGTGAGGTAGTGCAAGAAGAAGTGGCACTATAAGGAGAGTGGTTTTATTGTTGGAGGTGTTAAATGAATGGTATGAAATATGTCCATGCTAAAGTGATGTGAACCTGAGAGATGAAATGCTATGCTAGAAAAATGTTAATTAATTTATGTAGAGGTGTAGCTTGCCAAGTGAAAAACTTCATCTCTAAAAGGAAGGGGATAGATGATACACACGTGAGAGATGGGACTAGTAAACTAAAGAAAAAAGGAGTGGCTCTAGGGAGAGAAAAAATGTTGAAAGACATATAAATCCATGTTGAGTGTTGATCTACAAGAAGCAATGGAATTGTAGAGAGATTAGTTTTGTTGT
Organism: Picea sitchensis; assembly: GCA_010110895.2. NCBI lineage: Eukaryota > Viridiplantae > Streptophyta > Pinopsida > Pinales > Pinaceae > Picea > Picea sitchensis. Next base: position 33,608 of record SNQJ01S0028306.1, read on the forward strand.
TGAAGATTGAGTAGCTTATGTGAGTTTATTCCTAATGGGAATGTCCCATGGTTGTCAATGTTGGAGGAATGTGGAACCTTATGTCAAAATGTTGTGTTGGCCCACAATTTTTATGGCTTCATGTGAAACTGCTCAACCCAGAACTGGAATGAAAGTATGAAATGGGCCATATTTTTAAAAATGAATCCTCCTCAACTGGACAAGTGATAGTGAGGAATATCACCTCATGCATTTTTGGAATCATAAATCATGCCTCCAATAGAGTGTTATTGATACTTGGTGAAAGAGTTATATTTTCTTCCTGAGTAGATACCATGTGCAATAAACAATGTGTGGCATGTGTTGAGTTGTGTATAATATCCAAACTAAGATGATAAGTGTTGATGTTGTACTGGGAATGTGTAATAGAAAATATTGGAGTTCTAGTGATCAATGTTAGGGTGATAGTAAGATAATGTGAAGGGGGTTGGTTGTGCTACACTAAGGAATCAAGACAAACCCTCAAATTTTGCATGTGGTGTACTTTAGGATAAAAATAAGTGACGAGATTTGTCAGAATAGTAAGCACGTGTTGAGACATTGTTGTGGCTGTAGAAAGAAAAGTAGTGTTATTTCCAGAAGTCCTAGAAAGTTGAAGTGCTAGAATAGGTAGGTTGAAAAGAGATAAAATTTATATCTTACAAGAAACAACTGTTGTTTGCAAACATGTATTAGTTGTGTGCTGGTGTTGGTGAATCCTATGATTTGGAACAAGAGGCTCATGCCATGGATATGTTGAAATACATGCTATAAGTTTTATTGTTGTAACAACTAAAAGCATGAAGGGAAGGAAGTATCGAGGAGATAATGAGAAGAAGGGAAACAATATGATGTTGATAATAGGTATAAGAGTGTAGATATTTCTTTAGTGTATGGAAATGGAAAGGAAAAAGTTGGTTTTCTAGAGATTGTACCCATGTATGCAATGCTAAAGAACATAAACAGTGTGTCCAAAACTCATACTAATAGAAAAATGAGACTTTAAGGTGAAAATGAATGATATGGAGATACCAATCATTGGATTGAGTGGAATTGCAAGAGAAAGATATTGACGTGCTAATGGGATAGATGTAAGGTGAACATAATATCTCTTTCCATCAAATGTAGGCGTGGAAGAGGCCACCAATGGCCACATATTCTACTAAGTTCTATGTTCTCCTCCTTGGATGCCAACTCTTCTTGCAACTTCTCTATAGGCTACCAGTGCAACATTTTTCTATGTGTATTGTGAATTTATCTTCTTTTTTTAAACATTTATAGTACGTTGGTCTTCCGACGCCCCCTTGTATCACTTCCGATGAACTGAATTATGGTCGATATAGAAAATTGGTCGATGAATAGATTCTTTTTCCTATGACTTCTGATGAACATAGGTTCTATATCGTCGCACTTCCGATGAAGGAAATGTGGTTTATATATAAAATTTGTCGATGAATATTTTCTAGTTCGTCGCACTTCCAATGAATGAAGCATGAACGATATATATTATTCATCGAGGAATAGTTTCCATATCATCTAAATTCCGATGAATGAAATGTGGCTGATATGGAAAATTATTCGAACAATGATTGCACTCGTTTGTCTCACTTTCGACGAACGAAAACATCGGAAGTGAGATGACCATTTATGTCACTGTAGAATAGGGCCTTAAATGACACGTGTACATCATAGATGTCATAATTTATATGACCAGGGTATCCATCGGAAGTGAGATAGTACCAGAATCGACGTTTGGGGGGACTAGGTTTTGTCAGGATCCCGACAACCATACGTCGCATTACGATGAAAGTGTCATCGGAAAATGACCCAAATTTACTAGTGTTATGACATTTGGTGACCAATCAAATCATAACACATGGAATATTATCATACTTTGACACATGGGAAATGACTAGGCGCTGACTTGACATTGACTTGATGATGAATGGATGTCGATTGGGCCATCCAAATTTTTATTAATTCATGAAATTTCCTAAGGCATGAGAGCTACACCAAGGTATCCACAATATCCTTTGTTCCACATGAAAAGAATGGAATATTTTTCATTATAAACACTAAAATTTTCAACTACCACAACGCATGTGGGATTTAAGAGGAAGAATAAAATGAAGGGCTAGGATTGATCCACAAATTTGATGAACGCTTGTTGAGTAGCGACCTTTCGAAGTTCATAACTCAATATTCGAGTGTCTGTTTTGGACAAAACATACCTCGTTGGAAAGGTAATTTGATGAAAAATACAATGGGATAGGCTTCAAGGGCTGAATTTTTCCATAATTATCCCAGAAATTAAAAGAACAATTAGATCTATTTTCATGACTTGTTGGTAAATTTATTCGGAAGCTCAACTTCCCGAGGCTATAACTTGAGATCAATAACTCCAAATATCGCTCAAAAGGACTTGTTGGAAATATATAATGATGACTATTTCTCCTGGAATGGTTTCCATGGATTAGAATTCACTTATCATGCTCAGAAAATTAAAACACATTCCATTTGTTAAAAGGTGGTCAACTTGAAAAATTGGAATTAAAAGTTTATTAAATAACTTTTATTAAAGGATTAACTAGGTCCCACTTGGAGGAATTCATTTCTATGACACAGATTCATTAATGAGCATTTAATAAAGCATTAATTCCAAAAAGAGGAATCATGTGGAAACTTCTAGAAGAACGTAAACCCAAACTACTTCAAGAAGCATTGGAAACATATTTAAAAGAAGGATAGCACCATCAAAGTAGGGGTTATAAATTCAAATCATCAAGAAAGGTTCACATCATCAAGACATCGTTGTTCATCCATAAATATGTAGCCAAGTTTCTAATCAACAAATAAATATATCCATTTTTCTTGATTCATCTTTTTCTACAAAATTTCTCTCAAGGATTTATGTTTGTATTTCTAAATTGAGCATAAGGTTGATTTTTTTAGTGTATTTTTTATTCTTCCATGTCTCTTTCTTAAATATCATGGAGTATTTTACAACGATATATGTGACTAATAAATGTAAGAAAGAATTGTCTAAATGATTCATGGAGGTTTATTCCTTGCATTTGGCAAGCTTTATTTATGAGCATTAGTCAATCGGTTTGTTGAAATGCTTTGTATTGTTGAATATCTTTTATGAAACTCCACAAAGAACTACTTTGGGGTGTAACTTTAATGATTTATTGAACCTTTGGATTTATGAACATGATATTTTTGGAGTATACCCAACAAACTGGTTTCAGTTTTGAATGCATAACTCGTTTAAAGTTATCTGAAATGATCAACACCATTTCATTGTTTTTCTTTTGAGAGGATATGCTTGCAACTTATTTTTGCATGTTTTTCATAGGGTTGTAATAATGAATCTAAGCACACATTTATTTTGATATTGTATCATTCCTTTATCTTTTTATTGTCAAAGAGTTTCTCGGTTTATTTCCTGGCAAATATTGCACATAAAGAGAAATTTGATTATCAAGAACCATTCTATACATAAACTAAATCAATAAATATTTGGGGTTTGTTGTTTATCACTCTCCCATTTGGTATTTCAATACATGAACATCAAGCTACATCTTTGGAAAATTATAAAGGATTACCAACTCTATAAAAATGCAGGGGGGATTTTATCCTCGTGAGGTTGTTGTTGGGATTGTGACCAATCTAAACATCAACAACCCTTTGAATTCCTCGTGGTTTCTCTTGAGTAATTCTTGAAAATATATTTAATTTTATCATAAGTGAATTTATGTATATCTCTAGTAACAATTAAATCTAAGGCTTCCATCAAGTCTTCTCTTACTCCTCTAAGCAACACTAATTTGGGTGATTCATCTTCAAGTTTGAAATTTGTAGCATGTTTATAACTAAAATCAAATCTCTCAACATAGCCTTCCAAAGTTTCATCATCCCTTTGTGTCATATGGAAAATTCCATACCTTTTTTCATGTGCTTTACAATATTCTTTATACTTATCTGAAAATAAATTCTTCATTTCTTCCCAAGTACCAATACTTCCTCCTTGCAGTCCCATAAACCACCTTAATGCAACATCCTTCAAAGTTTAGGGAAATAGTCTTAACTTCTGAGCATCTGTTTTGTATTCATATGTACAACACAAAACATCAAATTCAAACAAGAAGGTGTCTGGGTATTCTATAGGTAGTCCATAAAATAGTGGAAGAACTGGAGGATTTATGTTTTTCCTTTTATCTTCTTCATCACACTCTCTGTTAGGAAATGTATATTCTTCTTCTTCATATTCTTGTTCATTCCTTGGTATACATATTTCTTCCTCATGTCTCTCCTCTCTATCTCCCATGTTGAACAAAGTATCAAGTCCTTAGTTAGTATATTTGTATTTTACTCCATAGGTTATGTGGAATCCCCACAAATCAATATGTGTTATGTCTTGTTTAACTTTAAACTCAAGTTCATCTTTCACATTATGAGAAGCTAAAAAATAATCTCCTTACTTACTTGATTCCCTCAAATTAGAAGGTGGAGGAGAATTAGGTAGAAATCTTCTAAACTTATCTCTCCTTCTCCTCATTCATTCTTATTAAGAGAAGTAATCTCCAATGAATAAATTCCTAAATCCAAATGCAAAGACAATTACTTCAAAGATTGGTATTTCCATTACAACAACGTCAAGAAGTGACAAGCTCAGATAATGCTTGGAATTTACACTCCATTAATCACAAGAACCTACTTTAATTATCAACCTGGAAACGTGAGGCTTTTCAAAACACCATGCATTGTATGTGCATTTTTAGGCTTTGTTATTGTTAACTATTTTTGTTTCTTTATTTTTTGGGGGGAAATCACTTTTCTTGTTCTTCCTAATTTAATTAGAAAATAAAAAGAAAATATTGAACTATACTAATTAAAAATTATTTAGCAACTTACATTAATTACACTATAGAAAATTTATATAGAAAACTAGAAATTCTATTCTACAAGAATTTTATACAACAAAAAAAAACCATGCTACAGGCAAATATAGAAACTGAAAAATAGTACTATTAAAACCTAACTGAATTTAATTCAACCTTTTGCATTGCTACACCACAGGTATTCCAAATTAATTTAGAATTCTTGTTTTAACCATAGCAAGAAAGATTAAAAACTGAAAAGAAGTTATAATATACCTCATGCATAAAAATAAATGCCTTAAACGGAAATATAAATAAATGAACAAAATTAATTACAAAATTATAATTCAATAACATAAATGAAAGAGTAAGATTTTCTAGACATTGAGATTGAAAGAACAATACTAAAATAAAGATTGTAGAAGAAATTAGGATCACCATAGTTGTAGAGTGGCCCTTGCTCTATAGTCTGTTGAATGATCTGCATGCTAACTCAACCAACCAGAAGTAACATTAAATACCAATATTCAACAAAGATATTTTGTATTCCAAAATATGCACTAACAATAAAACGAACCCCTTAGGCTATTTTTCTTGTTTCTTTATATAAAAAGTTCCCTTGAGTTCTTGAGTGGTTGCTCATTTTCAAGAAATTAACTAAAAATTGTTTTTAACTACTTTCCTCAAACCAAGGAGAAATAAAAGAAATCAATAGTTCAAGATAATTCATAGTATTAGCAACTAGTTGCTTTAACTGTTACACAAGCCACACTTTACACCTAACTAAGTGGTGATAAGTGTATGTATGTACGAACACTCATATGAGTAGTGTTCAATATGTCCTATGTGGCATCCTACATAATCATCCGTCATTGCTTCATCATCAACTCCAATGGATCATGATACACACTTGAATATCCATATTTTAAAAAGAACATATGATTATGAGAAACTCTTTAGCACTGGACAATTTAATCGTCAGTAATATTCTTGTCGATGAAAAGCTCTACCACATTTCTAAATTTTAACAATTGATTCCAAAGTTGTTGAAAAAATATCTAGCACCTGACAAATAACAAAATATATAAATCTTCTTCCTGAAATCTTGAAATCCAATAAGTTAACAACCCTAAACACATAGATCATGCATTCCTATTCTCTTCTTAGTAAAAATCATTCATTTATCATAGAGATTCAATCAAAAAATGCATATTATCCGGGAATGATAAATGGGGTAAAAATGGCTAACAATAGGCAAGAAAATGATTAGGCTATCTATTTAGAGAAGGATAATGATGGCAAGGTTGATGAAACAAGAGATGGTACTTACCTTACCCATCAATGACCTTCTCTTGATTGGCTTAGAGTATAGTTTCAATTCAATCCACATCTCACCAAGTTCTTCCTTGATTCACTTAATCTTTGTGAAGTTATGTGGAATAGATCAAAATATTCCTTGAGTAGGACCACGATTGAATATGGTATGATTGTTCCAGTAATATCCAATGGAATCTAACCAAGGATATTATTTTGTGCCAATATTCAATTGTTTGACCTTTAATGGTTCCCTATATATCTTGTCAGTTAATAATCTATTGTTTCTTTTACAGACCTTTTTCCTTCTAATTACTTGAATTCCAAATGCCATAAACTTCTTTGGATCATTATCTTCCTTTGGTTTTAAATCTACCTTAGAAAAATACTAGAATCCTCACTTGACATCACTCCAACTTCTTACTAGGTCTTGTAGCCACAACCTTTGTTGATGAAACTTACTAGGTCTTGCAACCACAACCTTTGTCAAACATAAATGATTTAACAGAATTAAGAGTAGACGTGACACCAAGAGTCTTACCTAGATATGAGAAGTTCAAAGAAAACCCTTTCTTGAGTAGTTCCCCACTTGCATGCCTTGAGTATGGGCCCCAAGGTGTAGATGAACTTATGAACCCAACAAAACAAGGGAATCCTTTCGTGATCCACTTATTGACACAACTATCTATATGGAAGACTAGATTAGTCTACCTTTGGTACACTTCAGTGAAGGTGATTGGGTCTTGTGCTACTCTTAGAGTATTAATAACCCAATGCTCGGGTGGTGGGTTGAACCTATGCCACAACGTTGGCTAGAACTCTTCCCAATGTTTTAATTTGTCCTTATACATATACCACCATCTAGAGAGAGTGGACCTCATTTTTGCATCCAGTTCCAGAACTATTTGTTCTTTTGGGACCATTAATCTAGTATCTTCCATAAATTCCTCTAAATCCCCAATGCCAACAAAGATGGGAGGGTTACTCAACTCTATACCAATCTAGTGCATTGACCTAATCATAGTGTAATGACAAAATTAAATCTTTTGGTTGCATTCCTACCAATCCTAGAATGCATCTTGGCTATCTAAGTCATAGGAGAAAAACTTGTTCCATCTCATTGCTCCATCAGTCGTAGGGTTAAGATAATCATCTTGCATTCCATATATCAAGTTTTATAACTAATCAATCATTATTCCATCCATAAATTTATTCATTGGTTCTATGCACCAAGCTCCCTTTATAGGATCCATAGGTTAAATCACTCTTGTCATGCTTGCTTCAAAATACATTTCCCCCTTTTCAAGTTGATGATGTATTCATTTTCATTGACCCATTAATTTTCTTGGGAAGGATGTTCACATTGGATCCTATGCCCAACATGAAATCATGAATTATGTACCCATGGATCTCAACCAATTTTGGGTTTCTACTTTTTCTTAACATATTGAACTTGTCTCTTAGGTAGAGGGGAATGGATGGGTTCCTCCTCCATCTCTTATTAAATGGGTTGGATTTTGATTGAAACTTCCTTGTTAAAATTTCATGATATAGAATTTTAATGAGAGAAAAGAATAAGCCCCAAATTACCTATGAAAGGTGGTATTTTCATGTGACTTTGGGTTATGGTCCTGATACTTTCCTCCCTAGCCATAGACAACTAGTATGATTATGGGTAGTGGTATTACTACCTGCATCAATTCCTATTGCAATAGCAGCTTCTCGTAGTGCTTCCAAAGATTCCTTAAAGTAATCCTTTTGTTTGGATACATAAAAAATGGATCTATAGGAGAGTATTTTCTAATTTGAAAAGGATCCATGTTATCACCATTGGCACTTGTGTGAGCCCCTCCTCTGATTATTACATTAATACTTGGGTCCCCTGTTGGGACAAGGATTAAACACAGAGAAGACAGATTTGAGATTAGAGGTGGTGTTTAAATACATCATAGCATTGAAGCATGAGACTTCTCCATGAGAGAGAAAAATATATCTCTCGGTGATGATGATAGACTAATCAGAAGGATTGTCTATAAATAGGTTTTGGTCAAGGACCAAACCAATAATCTCAAGAGGATTTGGTTGCACCTGTCCATAAAACGTGAATCTGGGATCCTAGGTGGACATGGTCAGCCAATATTTTATTCGGTCATCGAATCAAAGAAACGGTCAACCCACTCAATTGACAAGGTTATGTTTACGATGGAACTTCATGTTCCAACACCCCCTCATAAACTCCTCTTGGAGGAAAACAAATTCTACATCTTTCCCCCCTAAATTGTTTTTGACTGCAATTTGATAAAAAAAAAATACAACAACACTCCTTAGGAAGTATGATCACCATCAACATGGATCAAGGAAAAAATTTAGTCATCCATTACAAAATGGTTGCAAAATCGGTTGTCCAAACATGGTATTAGTCGGTTAGTTGACTAGACAATAAGACAACACCAACCAATCAATGAGTCGACTAGACAAGAACGCACCAATACAATCAATATTTGTCAATCCAATAATATCTGCATTAGGTACAATATGAAAAAGTACAAATCCCAATATCATTCAACTGGAAAAGAATGCACCAATATAATTATTCTATATCAATTGAACAATCTTTGCATCAGGTACAATAAGCAGAAGTACAACTCCCAATAACACAGTCAAACATCGTTCAATCGGTCGTCACAAATCCAAGCACATCAATTGGATTTACATATCATAAAATTCAATTATTACCCCCTTTAAACATAGCTGAGGGATCAAATTATCAGTAGTATAACGTCATTGAAACAATAGCCTACATGCAATAACTAGTTGAAACTCAGTCGACAAACACGTAGTCCAAAAAAATTCCAGTCGTTTGTCATCTCTAGTCAAGTCTTAGTCAACCAATATCCTAGTCGAAATCCAGTCCATTTTCAAGTCAATTCGAACCTTTGGTCGATCACTGTAAAGAAATCAGTAATGAAGAGGATCTATGTACATTTATACAATCGATGATACATAGTGGTATGAAGTCTTCAAGCAGCTAGATAAATGTGCCCATGACCATTCATAAATCCAACCACAATCTATTCTGGTAGTTGGTATTAGTCCATGGTTTTACATTTTATCCAAGTGGATATTGGTGGCCACCCGACTATTCCACTTGGACCCCCACCATTGTTTCTTTTAGTTTTTCAGTTTCCTTAATTGTAGCACAATTTACTATTTTTGGCAGTTTTTCGGGTCCTGAACTTCTGGAGCCGTTTTGAGGCCCTAAACAATGTTTTTTTGGGAATAAACCTTTAGAGAATATGAGGTTGATACAAACCATGATATTTTCTATCAATAATTGTATTCCTCGGATAGATATTTCTGACGATGTGTCATATATGTCAAACAAAGATAGTATGAAAAGGTTACGATCCTAGGAAATTGATGTACCAATTTACCCCGATGAGACCCATATTCTAGTGTTTCATCTCCTAGGGTTAGGTTTTTGGATGTTTAGGGTTTTCCATTATTTCTAAATAATGTATAGGCCTTTGAGCCTCATTGTAACAGAGAGTTCAGAGGCATGTATCCCCTACATCTCTTCTTAGAGATAAGCTACCAAGGCCCTAGCTAGTTTATTTCCATTCTGTCTGTAAACAAATTTCAGTTCTTTGATATTAATGAAATGAAGTGTTATTTCTGTTGCATCCTTGTATTTATGGTTATTTGTGTATTCTGTTGCATTCCTAAATAAATTTGGATTAGTATTTCACATCTCTTCTACAAAGATCTGAAAGCATGATTTCCAATCCTTTGATTTATATGGCGAGGATGGAGATAAGGCATAGAGGTCTATGTTGTATGATCAAGAGATATAGGCTCAAGGTCAGGTGTAATATTAGGAGTAGAAAAAATTGGTATTTCAACAACAATAATATCCTCATTTGTTGGCATGTTAGGAATAACCATCTCATCAATCGATTCAACAGATCGCTCTGTTGGAAAATCAGTCTGAACTCCATCTGCAATGAAAACAACTTCCCTGGTTGTTGTAAGGGAAGGTGTAGGCAAGGAGGAAACAAAAACATCATATCCAAGACTTCTTCTTGGTTCCTTCATCTTAGGATTAATAGGATCAACAATACCCTTTCCATTCTTCCTAAGTCCTCCTCTGGTATATCCCATATTGCTAAGTAGTCAAGACCCTATACCTGTAGTGTGTTTTTGAAAACTAGGAGAAACAACACAATCATTAGTTTTAAAGCATGAATTAACAACATCTTTCTTACACAAAGCGTTAGAGGGTGGAGAAGAAATGGGTGAGATTGGAATCTCAACAACATTAACATGCTTCTCACAAACAACTAAACTAGCAACAATGGTGGAAGAACAAGTAGGTGATCCTAGAAACTCAATTTCTCAGTAATCTTCTCAGCAATATGCAGTTGGCGAATTTGTTCTTCAAGGTTATGTTTACAGTATTGCAAGCCTTAAAGAGTCTCATGCTTCTCAGTCAGTTGCAGAAATATGGCATTATAATATTCATTCAATGTATGATATTCGTCAAACAATTATTTTTTATCTTCTTGAAGAGGAGTAACTTATTCACGAAGCTCATCAATGGAGGCCTGCAAGTGGGAAACCCCATGAGTCAACTAGGCATTTGTTTTCGTCAGCTAGTTGACTTATGTGCCCAATGTTGTATGAAGAAGAGCTTTCATTTCTTCCTCCAAGTCTACAAGAAGGTCAGAATTATGCTGAAATTCATCTGCAAGAGTCTGGAAAAATCTTTCCATAGTGTTTCCCATGGTAGTAACCCTCCTAGAGTGCTCAATCACAGTAATCTGGAACACGTTTTTTATAGTCTTTAACTAATTTTTCAATTCTGCATTTTCTATCTTCAAGGAAGCATTTTCATGATAAAGGGTTTTCACCTCCTTCACGAGATCATCGAAAAGATCTATTTTATTTCCAAAATCATCCACCAGATCTTGAAAAATGGTTTCCATTGTCTCTTCTAGGTCAATTTTACTAGATTTTTCATCAAACCGTTGTAGAAGTATAGTTTGAAAGAGGGAATCCTCATCTTCCAATTGGGTATGGGTTGTCTCCAATTCATACTTTAATCGTTTATTCTCAATTTTCAACTGTACAATGACATTCTGCAAGTCAACGACCTCTATGTGAAGTTCGTTGTGAGATTCTTCCAAGGCAATGGACTTCTTCTCTTGAATCTCTTGTAATTTATGTAGCACCAAAACTTCATTTTCGTCCAACATTCCCATCGTCGATGGAGGGAAAGATCCAGGCACTAAATATATATAAAAAGAAGAAGGTGGAATTGAATTCGACCACATCAAGAAGCTCGACGACATACACCAAGATTGTTTTATGGTATATTCAATAAGTAGTTGGTCTCTATAGATCCATTGAAGTAAATCTATGCACACACATATATAATGTTAGACTCACATATCTGGCCATCCAAACAAAGAATCCACCAATCTTGAACATGCACTTACACAAGCCATTATTCGAAAGAGAAAGAGATGGTTTGGTGTTTACACTGGTTGGCTAATTATTAACCCACAAATGGAAAATCCATGTCTAGCAGATTCGTGGGGCAAGTAAACTACACCCTAGTTTAGAAATTTGGTCGAGGTAATCTATAGTAGGATTTGGAAATACTTTGGTCACAAAGGAGGTATGCTAAGTTGAGCAAGAGAAATTTGAATCAAGGGAAGAAGCTTTGACCAATCAAGTCAAGCTGTAAAGATCTCATTAAAATAGGTGTATTTTATCCAACTCGAATCCCCCTTCCAATCGACAACACAGATAGTCCAAGTCAAGAGATTGAATCTGCAGGGTTTGGTCAAGTTGACCATTGCCACAAGTCAAACAAAATCTAGTCGACCAATACCAAATGAGGCAAGAGTGAGGCAAAAAAAGGTCAATCTACTTTTATGTTGGGTTTATGAGTCGAATGCCTCAAATGTCACAAAAGGCCTCATCCACTAGTTGGGTTAGAGATATTCTAGGGCATCATGCATTCATTTGGTTGATTCGATTGAGTTCGATGATCGACTGTCAACTAGTCGATTCAAGTTAGAACCCGACCAAGTCGAAACTCAAATGGGTTGAAATAAATTTTGCACGGTCTAATCGATAAGGGGTCCAATCAAGTGAGGGAGAGTCAAATCAACGGCTCCAATTTCTCAGTCGATTGTCCAATTCTTAGTTGTTTCGATGCCTTTTCTAGTTGAATGAATTCACAATATTCGAACAAATATTCTCCAAATCGATGCACCATCATAACCCCAACAGTTTTCGGTAGGTAGGGAATATGCTTGATATGTAGAACACATATGAAAAAGGAATTGTTTTCCTTCATTTTGCATAAAACTACTGTCACATTCTTATTATGTTATTTGCAAACCCGAGATCAAAACCAATAGCTCCAATACCATGTTGTGACAAATATTACACGTAGAGAAGAATGGATATGAGATAAGAGGTGGTGTCTAAATGATCATAGGATCAAATTTTGCTCAATTTTCAAAGTGCTCAGAATGCGACGAAAACAGTGCCATTGCGTCCATCTCATCTTCCCGATTCTGGCGGTATATTTACTTTGTCAAATGGATGCCGTATGGAGAAGATATCGCGATCTGTTCACCAAGCTAAACAGGCAAAAATTTTAGATGCTGACTGTACCAGTCCGTACATTCCGTACAATCTGACGTGGCAGGACCGTACAGACCGTACGACCATACAGTGGTGATGTGGCAGGTTTTTGTTGGTCGATGATCATCGAATCTAGGAGTGACACGTGTCCTGTAGTTGGCAAATGGTATGAGGACACGTGGCCCAATCAGAGGGCGCCATGTGTCACTCATTATTTGGTTCATATTGTATTCTAAAATATATGGTGGAGTCCGCGGGGTTCGACCCCCGAACCTCCCACACCTCCGAGCGCCTTCGCACGACCGCCCGGCCATTAGGCCACAAGTTGTTTCTTGTTAAGTATATGCGTTTGTATATATTTGAATTTGAAAGTTTGTAAATTGGGCGGGGGGTCGGGCCGGGGCTTAGCCCTGACCCGTGGTCGCATGTTTTTTATATATGACCATGTTGTATGGTCTGTCCATTTGCGCATGGAGTAAACCATATAGCCCGTGGATTATTGTAAATGTGTTAACATATATTGCGCAGGGTTTTTTGAACCATAGCCCACGGACCTTTGTATTAAAACATGTAATCGTGTATTATAATGTATCAATGCGAGCGGGGTTTGCAATGTGTGGAGCCCCTAGTCGCGGGGTTGTATATTTGTAATTCCATGTGCCCACGAATCAGAGCGCGGGGGGGTTGGTTACACCCGTTGCAACGAATTAACCACTTCTTTGCCAAGAACACGGTCATATGCGCCATACACCCAGGTGCCAAGGCGATTAGGGGCTGGCGCGCCCTTAACCGTTCTACGGTTTGCACCGTTGGCGTGGTTGCGCCCGGTGCTAGGTTTTCACGCTTTAAAATGCGTGCGAGCCAGGTTCATTGAAGGAGGGTGCGAATTGTAGAACCAAAGACAACAAGCTTGAAGAGGGAGACTTCCAGGAGGCCTAACTTCTTCATTTTTCGACCGATTGAGGTGCCGAAAGAGCCCAGACAGGGGTTTTGGGACGCTGGGAAGCCATTGGAGTAGTCGGTTTGTTAGTTTGAGCATTGTAAGACATGTTTTTTAGCACTTTTTGAGAAATTAATAATAATGATCCATTGGAAGTTGGACCAGGAGATGTAGCCCATAAGAGGGGTGAACTCCTTTATCAATTGTTGTGCTTATGTGTTTATGTTCATTGATTATGCTGTTGTCTATGTGTAATTTGCATAAGTAATCCTTTAATTTATGTGTTGCAAACTGATCCTTTTGCTTTAAACACATAACATTCACTTGCAATAAGTTTTCAAGTTTTTCAAGTCTTCTTCATTTTTAGATCACTAAAGACACCATAACATTGAAGAACGAGCACGCTCCATGAGAGAAAAAAATATGTCTCTCTCAATGATGATAGACCGATTAGAAGGATCATCTATAAATAGGTTTTGGTCAAGGACCAAACGAATAATATCAAGTGGATTTGGTTGCATCTGTCTATAAAATGTGGATCTTGGATTGTAAGTGGACATGGTCAACCAAGATTTTAGCCAATTGTCGACCCAAAGAATTAGTCGACCCACTCAACCAACAAGGTGAGGCTTATGATGGAACCTCTTGTTCCAACATTCCCCACCTTGATGATATTTCTAGGTTTAGTGTTCACTAAGCTCATGTTACATTGTAGCATCTTTGTCTTCCATTTTGTTATTAGGTTTGAACAATCCTCAATTACATGACCCATGGTATTGTAGTGTCCATATTACACTATCATTGCTTCTTGACAATCCCCATAGGTATGTCCAACATCATCATAGTTATAATACTAACTCACATAGGAACCAATGTTGTTTTGCATCACTTTCACCCTTCCCTAAGAACTTGGGAAGGTGTAATGATACATTATTTATTGCTCCAACCATATTTCTAGTCTATATGTTCACCAAAATAAAACCTTGTGGGCCTTATTGGCTAACCAGACTCACCTTACCACTTGAATTAGGGTTAAAAATCATAGTCGCGCTTCCACTAATACATGCACTTTCCCTTGAACTTGGTTTTCTACCACTACTCTTTCATGAAGAAATATTAGGTGATGCATTCAAATTAGGGCCATAATAAAAACTAATAGTTACCTTAGTTGTCTTAAAATGCATAGGAGTTGATGACTATTCCTACCCAAAGCAATATTCCAAGACATAAAAGGTTGTGCAAGGCTTCAAACGATATTACTAATGAAATCATTTCCCATCCCACTAATCAAATTGTGTGTCATTCTGCTTACTCACTCGTGAACTTGACTTAGTGGAAACCTCCAAACGTAACTTAGTGGGATCAATTCTCAAAATATTTGGCATGGTTTGAAGTTGTAGCTTACCCATGTGGAGACTTGGAAGCAATCATGCCTAGTTCTAGCGTATCATCTATGTACTAGCTCAATTTTAAAATTTAATGATAAATTTATTATTTACATTTCCAATTCTATTTTTCTCTTAAACACCTCTCCCCTCCATTGTGATTTCATGTCATTTCCAATTATGGTTCATCCCAGGGTAATCAATTTCATGTTATATTTTTGGATCTTAAAGTCTAGGTCTAGGTTTGGATTCTCTTGGAGTGTTATCCTTTAATAAAACACTCCATTATTGCCACATGGGTTTTCTTGTTATTTTAGTACTGGATTTTTATTTTTTTTAGTAGAACCAATTTGTAGATCTACAGTGTTTAAGGTTGTAGCCATTACAATCCATTATTGTCATATGGGTTTTCTTGTTATTTTAGTACTGGCATTTTTTTTTTAGTAGAACCAATTTGTAGACCTAGAGTGTTTAAGGTTGTATCCATTACAATAAAGTATTGATGTTTTCCTATTTTGCTAGAGTAACAGTGTGGACAAATCTATATATCTCTATTTTGTAATGCTTAGGCTAATAGATGTATCAATTATATGTGGGTTTTCTTCTTATTCTTGTGTTGGTTTTTATTTTCATTTCTAAACCTAAAAGGTTTCAGGGTTGTAGCAATTATACTAGAGGGTTATAAGGCATGTCAATCTTTCTATTGATTCCAATATTTAATGCAATATCGATCATCAAGAACATCAGTTTCACATTCCTTGACATGCTCATGGTAAACATTGGCATATTGTATATTCTAGTATTTTAATTAGTAAAACAAATATTTGAATCTTTGAAACCTATGATGCTTATGGCTTGACCAAGAGAAATAACAACACGAGTTTGCATCAAAAAATAGATTAATGTTCTATTTTTTATTGATATACATGTATAAATTGAGAGCATACAATATGTGTTATGTCATATGATCTGATTTTGTTTTCACTAAACACTTGTTTATTTTAAGTTGATAGGATATAGTATATAGGATAATATTTTGTATGAATATAATATATGATAGTCCATTAATTAGGGATAATTTTAATATAAACGATATGTTAAGAACCATAATATCTCTCTAAGGAATCTTAAAAATTTATCTGTATTTCAACTTGAATGAAAAATATAAAAAAAATCCATGGAAAAAAGTAGGCAAACCCTAGATGCTTGGTATGAGAAATAGTGGAGATGCATAAGGGAGAATTGTTATATTTTTGTAGTGATTATGTGAAAAACAATACTTTTTATGGTAAATTATTTAGGATATTGTTTTATCTAATTGAACATCATATGTGTGATTATCTATACCAATACTAAGTTGCAAAAATATATTGATTGATCAATTACTCCATGTATTCTTGATATAATATGCAAATAAGAGCATTTCTTGCCTTGAATCTCTATACTGCAAAAGGGTAGAAAAATAAAATCTAACACCTTGCCCTCGAGCATGTTCAAGTTGAGGAATATCTTAGCACATATCATTCTAAAGAGTGATGTGCATTAAGATAACACATCGACTTGAATAAGAGATTTGGTTGCAGTTCAATGCATATGTCCATGGGTTAGATGATTTCCCTCACAAACATTATTTTTTATTTGAATTAATCATTGATCTTTTAGAATTTAATCTATTTTTTGTTTATATGTACAATTATATATAAAAAATATATGTTGATGTATGATATATGTACCAAAAGAAATATATGCATTTTTAGTAATTCCTTATATAATTGAAACATCATACAAATTCCTTATAATGAATACACTATACTAGTAATGAATCAAATAAGGTAATATTTTGTGTTCAATATGGAGTTACTAACCCATTATCTCTTATGCATAAAATGAATCCAATCATTGCTTAGTAATGATTTATTTCCATATATATTACATTACACTAATGTCTAGTCATAACATCATGCATGTACATGCCCATCAACTTATATAGGGTAATAATATAAGTATATATTATTATTATAATTATATATAGGGTATTATTATTATTATATCAGTTCATATGATATTAGTCTCCCATTACTGCCAATCCTTTTACACCACTTCCCAATAGTTTTGTGCATGCCACAAAGCCCTAAGGAAAAGCATATGACATGTTAAATCAAATGGCATTGGATATTCATAATGAATACACTACTAATGCATCAAATAAGGTAAGCTTTTGTGTTCAATATGGTGTTATTAACCCATGATCTCTTATGCATAACATGAATCCAATCACTGCTTAGTAATGAGTGCTTTCCATATATAAATTACATTACACTAGTGTCTAGTTATGGCATCATGCCTATACATACCCATTAGCTTATATAGGGTAATAATACAATTATATATTATTATTATAATTAACTTATATCAGTTCATATGATATTAGTCTCACGTGACTATTAATCCTTTTACACCACTTTCCAACAGTTTTGTGCATGCCAAATTAGCATGCACAACAACCCTAAGGAAAAGCATATGACATGTTAACTCAAATGGAATTGGATATTCATAATGAATACACGATATTAGTAATGAATGAAATAATGTAATCTTGTGTGTTCAATATGGATTTACTAACCCATGATCTCTTATGCATAAATGAATCCAATCGCTTCTTAGTAATGAGTGTTTTCCATATATAAATTACATTGTACACTAATGTCTAGTCATAACATCATGCATGTACATACCCATCAAGTTATATACGGTAATAATATAAGTAGATATTATTATTATTATATTATCTTATATGAGTTCATATGATATTAGTCTCCCATGACTACCAATCCTTTTACACCACTTCCCAATAGTTTTGTGCATGTCAAATTGGCATGCACAACAACCCTAAGGAAAAGCATATGACATGTTAACTCAAATGGCATCGGATATTGATAATGAATACACGATACTAGTAATGAATAAAATAAGGTAATCTTTTGTGTTCAATATCGAGTTACTAACCCATGATCTCTTGTTCATAACATGAATCCAGTCACTTCTTAGTAATGAGTGATTTCCATATATATTGCATTACACTAATGTCTATTCATAACATCATGCATGTACATACCCATCAACTTATATAGGGTAATAATATAAGTATATATTATTATTATTATATATTAGCTCATATCAGTTCATATGATATTAGTCTCCCATGACTACCAATCCTTTTACACCACTTCCCAATAGTTCTTTGCATGCCAAATTGGCATGCACAACAACCCTAAGGAAAATCATATGACATGTTAACTCAATGGCATTGGATATTCATAATGAATACACTAGTAATGAATCAAATAAGGTAAGCTTGTGTGTTCAATATGGAGTTACTAACACATGATCTCTTATGCATAACATGAATCCCATCACGGATTAGTAATGAGTGATTTCCATATATTATTATAATTATCTTATATCAGTTCATATGATATTATTCTACCATGACTATCAATCCTTTTAAACCACTTCCCAATAGTTTTGTGCATGCCCCAACAGTTATGTGCATGCCAAATTGGCATGCACAACAACCATAGGGCTTCTATGCATGCCAAATTGGTATGCACAGCAACCCTATGGTTGATGTGCATGCCAATTTGGCATGCACAGAATCCCCAAGAAAAAGTATATGAAATGTTAACTCAAATGGCATTGGATATTCATAATGAATACACTATACTAGTAATAAATCAAATAAGGTGAGCTTTTGTGTTGAATATGGAGTTACTAACTCATGATATCTTATGCATAAGATGAATCCAATCACTTCTTAGTAATGAGTGCTTTCCATATATAAATTACATTACACTAATGTCTAGTCATAACATCATGCTTGTACATACCCAATATCTTATATAGGGTAATAATATAAGTATGTATTATTATTATTATAATTATCTTAATTAGCTTATATCAGTTCATATGATATTAGTCTCCCATGCCTACCAATCCTTTTAAACCACTTCCCAAAATTTGTGTGCATGCCCCAACAATTATTTGCATGACAAATTGGCATGCACAACAGCCATAGGGATTCTGTGCATGCCAATTTGGCATGCAAAACAACACTATGGTTGTTGTGCATACCAATTTGGCATGCACAAAAGCCCCAAGGAAAAACATATGACATGGTAACTCAAATGGCATTGGATATTCATAATGAATACACTATACTAGTAATGAATCAATAAGGTAAGATTTTGTGTTCAATATGGAGTTGCTAACCCATGTTATCTTGTGCATATGATGAATCCCATCACTTCTTAGTAATTAGTGTTTTCCATATATAAATTACATTACACTAATGTCTAGTCATAACATCATGCATGTACGTACCCATCAACTTATATAGGGTAATAATATAAGTATATATTATTATTATTATTATTAGATTATATCAGTTCATATGATATTGGTCTCCCATGATTATCAATCATTTTACACCACTTCCCAATAGTTATGTGCATGCCCATTTGGTATGCACATAATCCCCAAGGAAAAACATATGACATGTTAACTCAAATGGCATTGGATATTCATAATGAATACTCTATACTAGTAATGAATCAAATAAGGTAAGCTTTTGTGTTCAATATGGAGTTACTAACCAAAAATTATTACTAATAAATCAATCATTCACGACGAATTGCCTCCGATCTACTCCTTCGGAACCCTAGGGGAAGCCATGGCACAGATGTCGAATCCCGCTCAGCAACAACAGCAACAGGCGGCAATGGTTGTACCGAACACTTCTCTGTATGTGGGAGATATGGATCCCACCGTCACCGAAGGGCAGCTCTACGACATCTTCAGTCAGATTGGCCCCGTTCTTTCAGTTCGCGTCTGTAGAGATCAGATCAGAAGGAACTCCCCTGGTTATGCCTACGTCAACTACAACCACGCTCACGAGGGAATGGCGTTGGCATTTGATGAGTTCGGGAGGCCATTTATCAGAATAAGGGAGTAGGAGCAGAAAACCCGAATAAGAGGCTCAGATGCTCAGAAGGCCAACTTGTCGGCCGCCAGGGCCACTGCGTGAATCCTCCGCACCTCCCTCGGCCCCAAGGGAATGGACCAGATGATCCAGAGCCCCGACGACGATGTCACCATCAGGTTACAAGGTTGGTTGAGCAAGCTTCTAGTCGCCCCAGATCCCAATAGATCGTTGAGCGACTGCGTGAGGGTTATGCAAATGGAACAGAACCCTAACGGGGAGAAGGAAGCGACGGTCCTTTGCAGGGTCGAGGTGGACCAACAAGTACTAAAACCTAGCCGACGTCGTCGATGCCTTAACCTACATAGCGGCAAGACTAGCTCCGAGATCACGGCAAGCTTCCCCTTTTTATAAAGACCATTACCAGATCTTCTCTCTGCTTGCAGGTTCAAGACTCAGACTTTGTCTTTGAGATCAAAACTCAAATCCACCAAGCCACAGGGACTCCGCCTAGATTCCAACGACTAATGTTCGAAGGTCAGTAGCTTGGAGATGGCTCTCTGCTACAGGATTACAGAAATCTAAAAAACGCAACCATTTCTCTCACTTCTCGGTTGCGTGGAGGAGCGCCTTCAGTGACTCATCCAAGCTCTTACAAGCAGGCCATGAAATCAGGGGCTTCCGCTCCTTCGAAGCTCAAGGCTGAAGCTTCAAAAGTAAAGGAGCCCTTTGGAGGTGCCTTCATTGTGGAGTAGTGCGCAGAACCTCCAACAGCAGAAGTCGAAGACCCCCAAGTCTATGTCTATTCCTTTCTCTACTAGGCCAAATCCCTCATTTGTCGCTTCAACGGACTTTGGCCCTCAGCCCCTACGCTAAAGGAATGGGTTAACAAGACCTGGTCGGAGGGTCATGAGCTATTCTTCTGTTCCAAGGGGTTCTTCATTGTCAACTTCTCCACAGAAGCTGAATGTCAATGCGTGCTAGAGCAAGGTCCTTGGTTCTGGGGAAGATCTGGTCTCTCCATGCAGCGATGGTTCCTGGATTTCAATCCACTGACCATGATAGCCATGACTACACCGGTCTGGGTAAGACTACCCAATCTACCCCTGCATTTCTATTCTGCATCTGTTTTACCCACCCTGGGCAATGCATTGGGTAGATTTATCAAGATAGACACAGACAGAATAACGAAAGGATTCATCACTTTCGCCCGCATCTGCGTTGAAATTGACCTCAGTCAAGGGCTTCCGGATAGGATTCTTATAGATTGGGGTGATGGAGATCCTTTCGTACATATGGTCGATTATGAGAACACCTCCTTCAGATGCCGCTCCTGTCAGCAAACATGGCACCTCCAGGCAACTTGTCCTCTTTCCCCCACCCCTCCCTCAACTTCTGGAGCATGGAAAAGAGCCAATGGTTGGCAAGGACCAAAATCTCACAAAAGTCGCCCGAACCCTTCCTCTGACAACAAGAAACATCACAAAGATGATCCAACTCCTTCGCCTTCCTCAATGCCTTCGCAGGCCCCAACTTTCGCTCAGCAACCATCTATCGACCCAAAACACTAGCCTGCAGCCTTGGCACAAAATCCTGCAGATTCAGAAGTCATGACTCTAACTCCCGCAATTAAATCCTTTCACCCACCTCACGAAAAGGGGGAAACAATTGACACAATCATGATCACAGCGTCGCTCCCAGGGGCTCAGAAGCGACCTCATGAATCAGACAACTCAGACAGCGACAAAGAAGCACCACTGAATTCAACAGCTCAAGATTTTGGCACTTCCTCAGACCATCTGGCTTTGGTGGTAAAGGTTGTTGAGCCTACCAGCTCCTCTAGTTGGATTGATGTTTGCAAAAAAAAAGGTAGAAAGGATCCTCATTGGCCAACACAATGATCTAGTCCTTCTCCTTATATTGTAATGTTTCATCTTGTTTTGCCCTCGCGCTCTATGGGGCTCTCTTTTAGCATAGGCTAGTTTTAAATGATCCCCTGTTCTCTTTGTAAGGGGTCTTTTCCCATCTGCAAATCAATGTATTACTTTGTACTTTTTTCATGTATTGAATAGAAGGATTCTCCCCTTTCTTACTTAAAAAAAAATATGGAGTTACTAACCCATGATTTCTTATGCATAACAAGAATCCAATCACTTCTTAGTAATGAGTGATTTCCATATATAAAATACATTACACTAATGTAATGTCATAATATCATGCATGTACATACCCATCAGTTTATATAGGGTAATAATATAATCTAAGTATGATCAATCTTCATGTCAATATCTAAATATGATATCACCATTAAGTGGCATTGGTCTCAAAATTAACAAAAACTGATAAAAACTAAGAAACAATTAACATTTATCTCCAAACTTCAACTCTAAACTATCGCTGAGATATATCTCTTCATACCTAAAAATAATAATAATAATATATATATATATATATATATTGTTGAAGTTTCATCTTCCAAAATCCATGTGTTCGTTTTCTACCAATAATTTAAACATCATTGTAACAATAAAAAGAAAAACCAATAACGCATATTAGCATATACTTTATTAGCAAATATTTTAAAGATATTTAACTTTATTAAATAAGGATGAGAACGAATAACATACCCAAGCAGATCATCAAGATTAACATAACCATGTGAGAAAGAATAACATACCCAACCGGAGTTCCACAGATCTAAGATTCGACAGTTTCATCTTCCAAAATACATGTGCTCCTTTTCTACCAATAAATTAAACATCATTGTAACCCAAAAAAAAAAACCAATAGCACAAACTAGCATATACTTTATTAGCAAATATTTTAAAGATATTTAACTTTATTAAATAACAATGAGAAAGAATAACATACCCAAGCAGATCATCAATATTAACATAACCATGTGAGCAAGAATAACATACCCAACTAGAGTTCCACATATCTAAGATTATTTCTCTCTCTAAATATTATACTTTTTAGAATTTTTTTAAAAACAAAACTTGCATCACTTCCAAAATAGTTACTCTCCATATTAAGCCATTCTTTTCATAAATATTTAATTTTATTTTATAACCAAATGTTTTTTCAACATTGCCTACTTGATCTAAACAAAGTAAGATCATATCTAGCAAATTTTTAAAGAGAAAAATTATGTGCTTGTAAATTCTCTTGTGTACATGCAGAAAGTTCACAAATCTCCATATTAATCCATTCTTCAAGGAAAATACGTATCCATTCTTCAAGAAAAATACTTATCTCCTCTTATTCAATGGAATAGATGAAATAGTGAAATTCACTTCGTTGTATGCAGAAAACACATCTTCATATTACACCATTCTTGGACAAGAAGGTAAGGAATGCAATCGAAGAAAATTTAGAATCTTCCCCTTTTCTGATGTGGGATAGAGTTTTTTCTCAAATAATCAAATGCTCAATTTCAAAATTGTCTGCATCGTGATCTAAAGTTTAAACATATAAATAAGTTCATGAAAACATATTTTTAAATCTAGAATAGTTCAGGTTGAATCATGATACAATCTTAAATAAGATCGGTATCCGAGTGAATTTAGAATCTTCCCTCTTTTTGATGTGGGAGATCTATATTATATTCTCATATAATCAAATGTTAGATTTCATAATTATGTTTGCATTATGATCTTAACATAAACAAGATTGAATGTACCATTTTAGACGACGATAAGCTTATATAGGATTTCTATATATTTCAAAATGATTGATCAAAGTGTTGAGAATTTATATAGACAATAATTGAATAACCCTTCTATGAATAGGAAAGTCTTAATTAAAAAGTTGATCAAACATAAATTTGAAAAAAGAAAAAAAAAATATGCATATTCAACACAAATAAAATTGAACACTTATATATAAAAGGCCCAGCATAAAAACAAACTAAAACTCACTAATTTGCAATGTACATACATTTAATTAAGAAGCACCCTTCTCAGGTATGGATGCATCCTCCTCAATACCAATCTTCCACGCTCTCTTCTCCACAATGCCCTATAACACATTTCAAATTTGTACATTTGAAAATTAAATTTAAATGATTTTAACACATTAAATTGTAGTTTTAAATTTTGAAACATGTAATAATTATAATGTGTCAACCTGAATATCATCAAACACAGAAGAGGATGGCATTCTCATGTTCAGTTGAGTCATGGTCTTATCCACCATACCCTAAGATTCAATAAATTATATATTGTTTAAGACATTTTTCTTTTAAATTAATAATTTAAATGACATTGCAATTTTCATATATAATTAAATTTGTTTTCAACATGCAATGATACTTGTGAACTCCCACCCTCTTCAAACTCTCCCAATGATAATTGGGAAAAACCTTCCCAAGTACTGGGAGACGGAATAGGAATATGTGTTTACATTAATACAAAAAAATAAATATCATGCATGTTGATTATTCAACAAGTTCTGAAGTTTGGACAATTAAATGTAAATGTGTTGAACCTGCACAAAATAGATGTAGCTATAAAATACCACACACATTTGCAGAGATAAATTGAGAAAGAAGAAGAAAGAGAGAAAGAATGGAAGAATTCTCAATAATTGTAATGAATAATGAATCATTTACACATGATATACTCTGTATAACTTAATGAATGTGCACTAGAGGAGAACCAATGTGCCATAGTGGTGGTCTAGAGTGATCTAGACACACACCAACAGTTATGAGAGTGAACTGTCACCTAGTCTAGTCTCTCAGGAAGTTACGGGAGTGAACTGCCACCTAGCTGAGTTAACTAGTCAACTAGTCTTCAGTTAACTGACTAAAAAAAGTGTAGTGAGGAGTATATCAAGGAATCAAGAGTAATGTGCCAGTCTGGTGATGATCCCAAGGCAAGTGCACATTAACATGGTGATGATCCCATTGTTGCATGGTGACAAAACCAATGCAGCATCTAGACTCAGCTCAACTAGTCAAACTGAAGTGTCAACTAAAAGAGAATATTCTCCAGGTGGAATATTCTCCCCTATAATATAGGAGACTGGATAATGACTAATTATGACTAATAAACAAGGAAAAAACCTAGGAAAAATAAATCCTAGGTGTGTGTGAAGTAACTCCAACACCCCCCCTGAACATCACTATGGTGAAAATAAAGAATGGGTCCCAACAACGAGGCCATGTTAGGTACCCAAATACAAAAGATACATTGAAAATAAAGTGAGGAAAGAGGGAAAACCTGATGGGAAAGACCCCCTCTCGGTACAATGTATGTAAAAAGAAGAACTACAGTTGCTAGGCAACTATGTCCTTCACTCCAAGATGACTTCGCGGACAATGAAACTTCTTCTCAATGAAGGTCTTGGTGAAGATGTATGTCATCTGTTCTGCTGAAGGAAAAAAATGTAGGTCGATGATCCCCTCGTGTACTAAGTCCTGGATGTAGTGCATGTGGATATCGATGTTCTTCTTCCGCTGCCTCTAAGATGGATCTCTACAGAACTTCAGAGTGCTCTAGTTGTCACACCATATGGCGATCGATCGATGAAACTAAATGCCCAACTCAGTGAGAAAATTGTGTAGCCACATATCTTGGATGGTTATGTTAACTACCCCTATGTACTCTGCCTCAGCTCAAGATAGAGAAATGGAAACTTGCTTTGTGCTCGACCAACAGATAGGCCTGAAACCAAGACTGAGTGAGTAACCAGATGTGGAATTGCGATCGGTGCTATCGCTAACCCAATCAGAATCAGTAAACCCGATGAGATATAATTTAGATTTTGTTGCATAATGAATCCCAAAGGTGATGGTGCCCTGTACATATCGAAGGATACACTTTGTATCCTTCTAATGTATCTCACATGGCTCTTGCATGAACCTGGAAACTGCGCCAATTGCATAGGAGAGGCCTGGTCTAGAGTGTGTGAGATACAACAAGCTCCCCACTAGCTGTCTGTAGAGTGTGTTTTCAACCAGTGGAGTCTCTCCTCCATGCTCAAGTTTGACTTCTGATAGGAAAGGAGTCAGAGAATATTTGCAGTCTATCATGTGAAATCTGTAAAGGATATCTCGTGCATACTTGGCCTGAGACGGTTTGATGCCTGATGCATCCTGACTGATCTTGAGTCTAAGGAAGAAGTGTAGCAGACCCATGTTTGTCATCAAAAACCTGTCATGTAGAATCCTCTTGACTGCATAAATCACTGAATTCAAGCAGCCGGTGATCAACAAATCATCAACATACATAACTAAGAGTAGAAGTGAATCAGTCATCATGAGCATGTAGAAATTTAGGTCTGATTTACAACGTACAAAGTTCTTTGACAAGAGGTAGGAGTCCATCTTGTCATACCATGCCCTCGGAGCCTGCTTGAGGCCATAAAGGGACTTCTTCAGTCGATAGACCAAATATGAGTCCTACATAAATCCCTGAGGTTGCTCCATATATATCTCCTTAGAGAGATCACCGTGAAGAAATGAATTCTTCATGTCCATCTGATGGACTTCCCATCCCTTGGTTGCCGCAATGGAAAGTTCCAATCGTATGGAATCCATCTTCTCTACTGGAGTGAAGGTCTCATCATCGTCAATACCATGCACATGTTGAAATCCTTTGGCAACAAGCTTGGATTTTTATCTGCTAATTTGTCCATCCTCTACTCTCTTGATCCTGTAGACTCATCTACATATGAAAAGTTTCCTCCTAGAAGGAAGGGGAACTAGATCCCAAGTCTGGTTCTCAAGGAGGGAGTTGTACTTCTCCTACATGGAGAATTCCCAAAATGGATTCCCAGTAGCCTCGCCATAAGACTGTGGATCTGAATACTGAACCAAGAAAATATGCCTGGAGGGAAATGGCTTAGTGGTAGTGAGTGCAGCAAGAGGCTCCTCAAAATAAGATTGAGTCCTCCTAATATCGGCTAGATCACTAATGAGATTCCTTTCATCCTGAAGAGTAGTTTGTGCCCACTTGGGCCTTTGATCTGGCTCTGCAACTGCATCTGGATGCTTTAACTATGCATCTGATTATAATGACTCTGTATCTGAATCGCCTGATTCCTATGAATAATAACTCTCATTTGAAGAAGATTCGGCATGTGCATTCTCATAATCTCAGACATGTGGAAGAATGAAGGTGTTTGCATCCGGCTGTTGAGGTACATGCGAGACACTTTCCTCGAATTTGACACTATGCTCAATGATGAACTATGTGTTACGAAGTATAAGGAACTGTGTGTTGTAACTCAATCCCTGCCTCATAGAAAAGATTATGGATCTTATGATTTAAATATTCTCCCCCGTTATCAGTTCAGGGGACTTTGATCTTCTTTCTAGACCGTGTCTCAACTAGGGCTTTGAAATCTTTGAGGTGTTTGAAGACCTCAGAATTTTGCCTGAGAAAGTAAATCCATGTAAAACGTGAGAAATCATAAACAAAAATGAGAACAAACCTCGCTTTGCTGATATATGGATGCGGAAAAGGACCCATAAGGTCACTATGGATCAGATATAAAGGTGCATAAGCTCTCTGAGACTTTCCTTTGTCGAATTTATCTTGAGGGTGTTTTTGGAGAACACATCCCTCACATACTCCCTTGGAGAAATGGATGTCTGGTAGACCATCAACCAATATTTTCTTGCTAAGTTGTTGCATGTATTTGAAATTCAAATGTCCAAACCTTTCATGCTATATCCTACTAGTTTCATCAACATGAATAAGCAGTAAAGAAGAATCAGGTTCAATGAATTTAGAAAAGTATACAATCTAGACTGATGATTTAGCTCACCGATTGCAACCCTAGAGTTGGTTTGCATGTCATAGATGTCCACGAAATTTGGTGTCGATATGACTTTATTTTCGGTGTCGGAATTCGTCATCTGATGCATGGAGAGAAGGTTGATGGAAAGTTTGGGAACGTGCAACACATTCTCGAAGCTTCCGTTGGTGAGTTCAATCCTTCCTTTGTCGGTTACTTCGACTAAAGAGTTTTCCCCCATCAGAATAGGAGGAAATTTGCATGCATCCAATGAATAATATACTTCTTTTGAGGTAGCCATGTGATGTTATGCTCCTGAATCTACGATCCAAGCATCGGGAGAGGAGTTGATGGCAATCAAGGCATGGCTAGATTTTCCTTTCTTGGGATTCTGATCTTCTCGCTTCTTCTTCTTGACACCCTCGGGGATGCGATCTCCAAGGTTGTTTTTCTGAATTATTTGAGTCATTAGATCATTTGTTTTTTGCATGCATGCAGATTCTGGATGGAATCCTTTGTGACAGTACATGAATTTCTCCCCTTTTCTTCCCTTTTCCCCTTTGGATCCGAAGGCATCAGTGAAGGGTTTTGTGTACCCTTCCTTCTTCGGATGTGCATGAGCTTTAATTTTGTATTTATCTTTAGATTTATGATATTATGTCTTCCATCTTGCACAGTAAGTGCATGCGCATTTGGGCCTTTGATTTTCCCCATGTTGATGAGCTTGATTTTCTCTTGTGTCAGGGATTCGATAAAGTCCTCAAGAGAAGGCATATTCCAGGTGGCTCTGGAGGTGAATATGACTGAATGGAATGTGGACATGATCACAAAGAATTTAGCATCAAGTTTGGAGAGAATGGTGAGAACCATTTGTTTATCCTCCTTATATTTATCAACCCCGCAAGCTTTGAGTAGCAACAATAAATCCTTGAATTTTGTAAAGAAATCTTGGATATTGTCGAAGATTTTTGGATCCAATGTGAGAAATTCCACCTCCAGGATGTGTCCCCTCATCTCATTTATTGGCACAGGGGTATACCCAGGGTTCAATGCTACAATAGCTCACCAACAAAGCCCTAACTACCGGCCCTTTCAACAACACTTGCGAAGCAGATGAAGTCTCACCTTGTTGGCGGACAATTCAATTTTTTCCATTGCCCTATAAGCTTCCTACACCTATGACTTCTGAACTTCAAATTACCGTCGCTTTTTGCAAAAAGCGATACTTTCATTTCATGCGACATTTTCAAAAAGGTTTCAATTTAGTTTTCACGACTGAAAGCGTGAAAACTCCTCTATCGTTATTTGAACTGTCATGATCTTCTCATCGATATTCTGAAAGACACTTACCTTTGGTTTGTTATTAAGTGGCTGAAAAGATTTTTCAAACTATTTTCATTTGTCTATTTTTGCTTTGATTGCGCAACTTGATCTATTTGATTGATAAGGCATTGAACATGTAAAATTATGGGTTATGTTTGATTCTATAAGGGTCATGGTTGGTTTTGTTTTCTATAATGTGATCCTTATTATGATAATGTCATGGCTTATCGATTTCATGAAATCAATTGTCACCATGTTTCTAAAACCTTTGATCAAAATGTTTGGTGGCGCGACTGGTTAAACATTTGGGTTTTGATTTATGATTTGAATTATTGCAATGGCACATATTAAACTTTGGGTTTGATTTTATATTGAACGATCATGATTTCAATACATTGGCGCATTGGTATATCATCCACCGTTTAATTCTTGGGTTGGCCGAATATTATGGTTTGAATGATGTTATGATTGATTGACAAGCGTTGTACCTTGCCATTACTATGTTGCATGGCGGTGATAATCCCACCACCCTCGCACATGCACATTCAATTTACCTCCCCTTTCATCGTTCTCAGCTGTTAGCCCAAATGATTTTGCCCCTGTGTATTGTTGCGTTCAATCCAAACCCTACCATGCGCCCGCACCATGGCTTCGGTCATGAGGGTTGAACCCAATGGTAGCCATACATTGTTGATGTTTGACGGTGCTTACAGTGACCTTGAGGAATTTGGCTGGCTCCCGTTCATACATAAGTTTAATGGTTTTAACCCTTGTGTGGCTCGGCAATTCGCATTAACCTTTGATGGCTTCCGAGCCAAGGTTGGGGATGTGCAATTAGAAATTGATGAGAAATTTCTCAGTTTAGCTACCGGTTTGCCTGCTACTGGACAGAAATGGTCAAAAAAATTGCAAAGTGGAATATGTATCGTGGACATTGCTCTTCCAGTCTCGAAAGGTGAACTCCGGTGACAAAGGTTTACCCGTGAGCATGATCAAGCAACGTTGGCATGACTTACTGATGATAAACAAGCAGTTTATCACCTGCGAGGGCCGGTATGGTTTCGTTTTCTTGTACCAACTTCGGCTACTTATGGTTTTCATGGACTATGAGCTTAATATGCCTTATTACTTGCATAGGAGTCTGTTCAAAATGTCTAAAAGATTTAAACGGAACCAGGCCGATAGCATCCTTTTTCACTTTGGATTAATTAAAATGCTTATGGTTTGTCATCTGGGGTTACACCGAGACTGTTGGAATGATTTTCTTATTCGCAATAATTTTGAGGTCTCAAGCCCACCACAGGTTGACAAACCTGTGGTGGGACAGAGAAAGTCAGTACCCCCTATGCCTTACAGTGCTCTGTTACCTAAACCCCTACCCGACTCACCTATTGACCTACCCAAATCTGTCACCAAATATGTGGAAATTGTTATACCCATGGTTAAAAATCCTAAAACCAAACCTAATGTGAATTCTAAAGGTAAGAAGAACGCTCGATTAATCTCTCGCATGGCAAGAAACAAACCGAGACCTCCTGTCAACCCTGACCCTATCATGGTGAGTGAAGATTCTGACTCGGAGGTTGAACGTTACCTGGCAAGTGAGTATCCCTATTCTAAAGGTCTGTGTAACAAACCCTCATACGACTTTGTCAAAAACCTACCACCTTGCTTGCGAAATGATCCTAATTATCCAGGCATCAAAATGCCTCGTGAAACCCCCGGTGACTCATCAAAACCCTCTCCTGTTCTATCCGAAACAGCTGCTCCACCATGTGATCAGTGTGGCTCGTGGTTAGAAAGGTATTACCTTAATGTGCCAATGCTACAGTCCAGAATTCATGCTCTGGAAGACCAAGTTGCAAGGCTCACCAGTCAGAAGGTTAAATCAACAGCCACTGATAAGAAACAGCGAACAACAGGTTCGATTGTGTTCAAGAACGTGGAGTTGGCTACAGCAGTTGTTAATTCAAAATTGGCATAGCTCAAGCAGTCTCACTGGTATGATTATCACCTGTTTATATGATAAACTCATAAGCTCTGTTTACAGCGTGGATTTGTTTTGACACATAAGCATGTACTATATGCATAATTTTGTTTTGATTAATCGAATTTCGTTTCCCGAATTAGCTTCGATTGGATTTAACTTTGATTCGATTGATCGTTGTATGGATTTGATTGTTTTAGTTTGGCTTAAATTGGATACTCTGTTGCTTATCGAAGTTGTTAATATCTTTACTAAACACAGGCCGTTTTTGGTATTTCAATTTCAAACACAGTCAATGTTTCGATTTGAATTGGTTATAGTCTATACGATATGGTTGGCAATAATGGTTGACTGTTATGATGTTATGATTCCATGTTATTTTCGATCAATTCGAATACCATTCTGTTAAGGCATAACCAAATTGCGAATAGATAGGAGTCATGACTGTTATACCCAACTAATCGATTCACATTGTTTGACCGTGTTATCATTTCGATTCATATTGCAACAAATATATTGTTTAAATTTGATTTGGGAACAAAAGTGATTATGCCCAGGATTACAATTTTTTTCTATATTTGATTGTTGCCCAGTTTATGGTTATCATTGTTGTCGATGGTTACAATCACTATGTGATCCTATCTGTTGACTATGTAAACGCTCAACGATTGAAATCTATGGCGAAGTTTGATAAATGTTTATTTGGCAATAATCGTAACAGTTTTTCTATATTGGTATTTGATTGAAACAGCATGAACCTTATACACATTGTTACAGCCGTAACAAATCAATTTTGATTGTGTTCAATTATGATTGTTCGATTATGATTGTGTTACATCGTATCTTATACGATATGATTCACCATTGATTTCGTTTGATATGAAACAATCCTGTTATGGTTTGACCATATTTTATGGCAACTAAAAAAACAGAGCATTCTTATCCTGTTTCGTTTGAATCCTTTTCGATTTTGTTAATTTGAATGATAAACTCATTGGAATTATAGTGATTCGTTTTGGATATTTATTAAAAGAAAATTAAATTGGATTTGATTATTTTGAAAAGATTTGATTTGATTTCTATCTGATCCTGTATGCTATTCTAGACTAGATACAGAATCAGATGATTCTGTAGCTAAGTCTGTAGGATCAATTTTTTATTATTTTGTTATTGAAATATCTTTCTAATTTGATATTTGTGTTCTATTGCAGGTAAATTCGAAATTGCAATTGAGTTTATGAGCAGTTAGGGGATATTTCAAAGATTTCACTAGCATTTTGATTTCCTAGTTTAGT
>SNQJ01S0028306.1:69440-102990 GCA_010110895.2 Picea sitchensis
AGATTGAGATAGTCTTTTGGAGGTCCAAAAGCTTCCCAATGGGGAGGTGTGATCAGGGGATCAAATTTTGCTCAATTTTCAAAGTGCTCGGAATGCAACGAAAATAGTTCCATTGTGTCTGTCTCGTCTTCGTGATTCCGGCGGTATATTTACTTTCTCAAACGGAGTCCGTATGGAGAAGATATCGCGATCTGTCCGCCAAGCCAAACAAGCAAAATTTTTGGATGCTGACTGTACCTGTCTGTACAGTCTGTACGGTGACATGGCAGGGTCGTACCATCCGTACGGTGATGTGGCAGGTAGGTGATGTGGCACATTTTCATTGGTTGATGTTGGCGAGTAGCATGTTGACACGTGTCCGTTATGGGCGAATAGTATGAGGACACGTGGCCCAACCCGAGGGCGCCGCGTGTCGCTCATTCTTTGGTCATTATTTCATATGTAAAATTGTATTGGGAGTCCACGGGGTTCGACCCCTGTACCTCCCATAGCACAAATCTTACAAAGCTTCTACTAACCAACTTTCCCGCCATTGTTCCTTGTTAGCTATGCCATAAAACATATATATAAGTTTGAATGTTATGCCAAACGGAAAGGGGGGCGGGCTGGGGCATAGCCCCGACCCGTGGACACATTGTTTAACATATGACCCACATATATTATGGCCCGACCATTGGCGCGAGCGCGTTGTATTACATTACATTACATTGCATTGCATTGTATTGCAATGTATTGCAATACATTGCATTGCATTGTATTGCAATGTATTGCAATACATTGCATTGCATTGTATTGCAATGTATTGCAATACATTGCATTGTATATTATATAACCGTGTGTTAAAATAATTGTCGCGGGGTTTGAAACCAAGACCCTTGTGTTAAATGTTGGCGCACGGGAGTCGATTGACACGGTTTCAAACGGCTTAACCACCTTTTTTCCAACGCGCGAGGTCGTATGGCCATATGCCCAGGTGCTGAGGCGGTTAGGGGATTGAGGCACCTTAATCATCCTACGGTTTGCACCGTTGGCGCGGTTGCACCCGGTGCTGGGTTTTTACGCTTAAAAGAGCGTGTGAGCCAGGTTCACTCAAGGGGAGTGCGAATTGTAGAACCAGAGACAGCGAGCTTGAAGAGGGAGACTTCCAGGAGGCCTAACTTCTTCATTTTTCGACTGATTGAGGTGCCGAAAGAGCCCAGACAGGGGTTTTGGGATGCTAGGAAGCCATTGGAGCAGTCGGTTTGTCAGTTTGAACATTGTAAGACATGTTTTTGAGCATTGTTTTGATAAATTAATAATAATGATCCATTGGAAGCTAGACCAGGAGATGTAGCCCATAAGAGGGGTGAACTCCTTTATCAATTGATGTTCACATGTGTTTATGTTCAATGTTTATGCTGCTGTCTATGTGTATTTTGCATAAGTAATCCTTAATTTATGTGTTGCAAATTGATCTTGTTGATTTAAACACATAACATTTCACTTGCAATAATTATTCAAGTTTTTTAAGTCTTCTTCATTTTTAGATCAGACATCAACATGACTCTCTCAGTGATCAAGTCAATCAAAACTTCATCAACATCTTTCTCTGCGACACTCAATTCTTCTGACATACGCACTTAGGGTGAGAAATCATGGGTTTGGGGAACAACTTAAAAAATAGTACTAAGATAGAGAGAAAGAGTTTGATGATCACTGTATAAACTCGGATTAGTCTACGGGCTCGAATTCTCAATTGGCAAAAGTGTTCTTGGTGCATGGCGCGGCGGGATAAATAGGGAACTTGACAATAGTTCGCTTGCAACAGGTATGCGCCTCCATTAACTCTTGTTCGGTTTGTTATGGCGTGATCCAATGGTCTGATGATGAACCATAATTTCCTTTCTGCCCATTCAGAGCATCAATCGAACGGTTATAATGTCCCCAACGGCTATATTACTTTGTCATGGCGAAGTGTCATGTGTCATTGTTCTGATATCCCGACGAAGCTCCCAGTTTGCAATTTTTCCATCTTCCAAATTCCCTTTGGAACCTTTTGTAGCTTTTCAATCTTATATCTCTTCTTACTTAACTTTCTATCCTTTTTTCCAGTGAGCTTCGTCTCAGTATTCCTTTTTCCACTCTGATTCTTATCTTGTTTGGTCATAGTCACTTCGCGCTATTGAGATTCTTCCCTAGGATTCCTGGATAATACTTTGTCTTTGTCTAGTGTAGGCACTTCGGTCTTCTGTGGGTCTTCTAATGTTCTTGCAGCTTCAACATTTGGGTTTCTAGTGTTAAATAGCTTTGATCTGCTCTCCTGTTCTTCAATCAAGTGTGTGATCCTTCTGGTCATGAAATCTTTTAACTCTTGTTTCTTCTGTTCCAAAACTTCTTCTTCTTCTTTTCGTCTGGCTTGATCTCTATCAATCCAAGGTTTTCCTAGTAACATGGTAAATGGGGTGTTCTCTTCAATAAATTTAATAATCTTGAAATCTTCATATGTCGAAGTTCCATTAGCATTCATAGGTATGCGAGCGAGCTTCCCACATAGGTTTATCATCTTTCTTCTAAATAGTCCTATTCCTCCTAATGAAAGGATCATAGAAGGATTCTCTATGGCTTCCCAAGTTCTTTCTGTCATGATATTCACCTGTGTTTCTTCATCTAGAACACAGTCAATGTCAAAGTCTCTTATTCTTACTTTAATGCATTCTTTTTCCTTGAAGATCTCTAATAGTCTGACATGTCGATGGCCATTCAAGATTTCATTTATTTGCAGCAATAATTTCTCCGATTCTTTCTGGGGTTCTACCATTTCTAGATCTGCCTTAGGGTTTCCTCTATTAAGATTCATTTCTTCCAGCTTAGCAGTCATTCTAGGGAAATCTAACACTTCATGGTCCATAGCTTTACAACAAAGACAACCAGGTATTTTCCCATGGAATTTCTTAGCAAGATGTCCTGGTCTTCTGCAATTATAACAGAGGGTTAATCATCTCTTTCTTTTAAATGATCCTTAGCCTTTCCGGTACTGCGCACTAGGATCATGGTAGCTAACCTGCAAAAAAATATTTATAGGATCCTACATCCATTTGTTAGTCCAAACATTCTTTCTATGCATAGGTATAACATATCTTTCACTATTCTTATCAGATCTACTCATATCAAGCCTTCTTTCATCTATTAGTGCCCTAGTTTTCAAGCTAGGACAAAATCTATCAAACATACCTAGATCCATACTTTAGAAACAAAAATTTCCACTTATCTTACTTCTACAGAACACAAAGCTTTCAGATCTAAAACTTTTAAATATTATTACCTTTTATCAAAGCACAGAGCTTTCAGATCTTTCCTCTTTTAATAAAAAAATCTCACTTTTGCATTTCTTAGAGCACAAAGCTTTCAGATCTTGCTTCTTTCCTTCAGATCCGACCTCCTTTCTTCAGATCGGGATTCTTTCTTTAGCATAAATCTTTATAAATCGAGTAGTATGTTGCGCACTAGGGAACAAATATATGCATAGAGCTTTCACAATCTCAGGTCGAATCTTTGCATAAAGCTTCTTCTTTCTCAGTTCCCAACAATCACAGTTTTAAGTCCCGACAATGGAACCATTTGTTGGCACAGGGGCAGACCCAGGGTTCAACACTACAACAACACACCAACAAATCCCTAACTATCAACCATTTTGGAAAAACCTACGAAGCAGATGAAGTCTCACCCAAGGTAGTGGCAGGGATGATTGTGAGACTCAAGTGTCTGCAACCTTAGCTGGGACATAGATCTGTGATTATAATACGTAATAAAGAACTTAGCACCATCAGTTCCTCAATATGCAATCAATATCCACTTCGCTGATAAAATAAAGTTTCACAACATTCACACTAATCTAATGTATTTAAGCACTTAGCATAGGTAAATAGATCATATCGAGCAAATCAAGCACTAAGCATAGCCATATAGATCAGATCTAACATTCTCACATATAATAAGCACAAAGAATAAGAAGATCTATCTAAATACATCAAAGCACTTAGCAAATAACATGTGAACACATCAAGACAAAGAACCAAGTAGCATAACACAGTGTTTACATGGTTCACCCCCACCCTGGGGATACGTCCACCAAATCTTCTCCTTTATTGTCTTCAGTCAATCAGTTACAAGCACAGAGCCTCAAAACCCTTACTCTGCACAGGACATAAGTTCTACGCATCTCGCTAGATCCTTCTTCCTTGCATTACAACACTAAGCCTTCCACAATCTGCTACAAGGACCTTCACTTAGCTCTGCAAGTATCTTACAGTCATGCACAAAGCACTTACAGACTCTACTTGCACTTAGCATACATTCGCATCACATATATGCACAACACTTTTATCTAGCCTAAGCATCTATTTATATATTACAAAATAGGCCTAAAGATGGGTAAACCCATGGGCTAACATCCCAATCCCATTACATAATCCCAAAAACCCAAAAAGAACCCAAAAAGGGGTCGAGATCCCATGATCTCTGCTTCGTCTTCCGCTCTTCCTTCAACAGGTTGTCGAAGTCCCAAAATAGGTCAACATGACAAAGAATCTCCCAAAACTTGGTCAAGGGAGAACATGCCCCCAACACTCACATGTGACTCGTCTCGAGTCACTCTAGTCTGATTAGTTCTGCTTCGACACCTCGAGTTTGGGTCGAGCTGCTTCGACTTGCTACTTTTATATGGCCTCTTTCTCGACGAACTCCTGGATCACTACGTCATTCAATGGCCCTTCAAGGTATTGTTCTATTGTAGTGATGTTGGCCCTTGACCAAGTTTTGAAGAAGACTTGGGCATATTTTACCACTTTTGGGACTGCGACAACTTTCCAAGGAAGGAGCGCAATGCGAAGCGGAAATTAAGGAAGCAAGACCTATTTTTGGGTCCATTTTTGGGTTTTGGGTTGATGTAATGGGAAAGGGATGTCGGCCTGTGGGTTTACCCCCGCTTAGGCCCTTTTTGTAATCTATAAATAGGCAATGTAAATAGAGGAGAATGATAGTAATGTAGTACATCTATGTGATGTATAACTGAAAGCTTAGAGCTAGTAACTGGATCTGTGTGATCGGATGTATCTTAGAGTGCTATGTGCATGAGATCGGAAAGCTAAGTGCAAGTTGTTGTAGTCTTGTGTTGAAGAGCAAGGATGAAGGATCTAGTGAGCTGCACAGATCTTCTGTCCTGTGCGAAGTAAGGGTCATTGAAGCTCTGTGTTGTAACTGCTTGACCGAGATAATATAAAGAAGACTTTGTGGAAGTAGCCCTAGGGTGGGGGTGAACCATGGTAACTCTGTGTATAGTGATTTGTGCTTCAATCTAATGTGTTTATCTCTTTCTTGGCTAAGTGCTTAATGTGATTAAGTAGATCTATTTATGCTCTATGTTGATGATATATGAATGAACGTTAGATACAATATATAAGATGCATAGTGCTTGATCTATTGAATCTAACATATATTTCTGTGGCTAAGTATTGAATCCTCTTTAGTATAAGTATTCACTGTGATGCTCTATGCTATCTGCAAAGTATCGGACGGGTTAAATATTGATGAAGGATCTATGCTAAGTGCCATGTAAAAGATATAATCACATATCAATGTCCTAGCTAAGGTTGCGGACATTTGAGTCCTGCAACCACCCCTGCCTTTACCTTGAGTGAGACTTCATCTGCTTCGTAGGTGTTGCTGAAACGGTCGGTAGTTAGGGTTTTTTTGGTGCGCTCTTGAGCGTTGAACCTTGGGTCTACCCCTGTGCCAACAAATGGTTTCATTGTCAGGACAGGAACTATGATTGTTGGGAACAAAAGAAGAAAAATATTTGTACGAACTAAGATCTGTGCGTAGATCTGTTGCCCCAGTGTGCAGTATTCTACTTGATCTACAAAGCTTTGTGTCGATAAAAATATGTCATATCTAAAGGGAAAAGGTTATATTTACAGAAAAAGAGGTCAAATCTGAAGGGAAAAGGTCAGATCTACAAGAAAGAGGTTGATACCAAAGAAAAGAAGTGATATTTGAATGCTCTATTCTTTAAGAAAAGTAAAAGTGGAAATTTCTGAAGGGAAAAGGTCATATCTGCAAGAAAGAGGTTGATACCGAAGAAAATAAGTGATATCTGAATGCTCTATGCTTTAAGAAAAGTAAAAGTGGAAATTTCTGAAAGAAAAAGGTCAGATTTGCAGAAAAGAGGTAAGATCTGTAAGCTCTGTGCTCTGATAACGGTAACAATAGTCAAAAGTTTTTAGATTTGAAATCTTTGTGCTCTGTAGAAGTAAGATAAGTGAATTTTTTTTTTTTTTGTTTCTATAGCATGGATCTAGGTATGTTTGATAGATTTTGTCCTAGATGCAAAACTAGAGCATTAATAGATGAAAGAATGTTTTATATGAATAGATATGATAAGTATAGTGATAGATATGTTATACCTATGCATTGAAAGAATGTCTGGACTAACAAGTGGATGCAGGATCCTAGAAAGATTTTTTTGCAGGCTAGCCACCATGATCCTAGTGCACAGTACAGAAGGAGTTGGGGAACATCTAAACGAAAGAGAGGATTAACCCTCTGTTATAGTTGCAGAAGACCGGGACATCTTGCGAAGGAATGCCCTGGGAGAAGACCTAGTTTCCTATGTTGTAAGGCTATGGAACATGAAGTATTGGATTGCCCTAGAATGATTTCTAGGCTTGAGAAGCTGAATATGGAGCAAGCAAACCCTGAAGGAGATCAAGAGACCAATATTATAGTAGAAACCAAGAAAGAATCAGAAAAGATATGGCTACAGATGAAAGATACCTTGAATGACCACATACATGTTAGGCTATCAGATATCTTCAAAGAAAGGGAGAAAATCGAAGCAAGACTAGGGAATTTGACATTGACTGTACTCTTGATGAAGAAACACAAGTGAACATTATGCCAGAAAGAACTTGGGAAGCTATAGGAAAGCCTGCCATGATCCCTTCCTTAGGAGGAACAAGTTTCTTCAGAGGAAATCTAGTAAACCTATGTGGAAGGCTTTCCCAGATACCTATGACTGTCAATGGAACTTCAACGGAGGAAGACTTTGAAATCATTAAATTTGTTGAAGACAACGCCCCGTTTACCATGCTCATAGGAAAACCTTAGATTGATAGAGAACAAGCCAGATGAAAAGAGGAAGAAAAATTTTTGGAACAGAAGAAGCAAGAGTTAAAAGACTTTATGACCAAAAGGATCGCACACTTGATTGAAGAACAGAAGAGCATGTTATCTCCTCAAATAAATTGGTGGATTTTTGTTTTTTGAGGTGATAGGTTGTGATCTAAATTTTATTTCTAAATTTTTGTAAGTAGGTTAGAGAGTCTGTATTTTGAAAATAAGCTCAAAAGAAATTTTGAAGTTGGTTTGGTCGAGAAAAAGTCAGAATATCAGGTTTCAGTGGTTTAGGCGAGCCTCAAATGTGCTCATTAACCATCGAAATCCTTTGCTACCGGAAGTTAAGGGGTCAAATCATGAAGGCGATTAACCACCGAAAGTGTTTCAACGGTAAAAATGGAAAGCCTGTGCTTTTGCACGAGCCAGCTGTCAAGTTGGCGCAATGATTAAAACATAACCGCCGAAAGCTCGCCATGGTGGAGGGGATGCATGTTCGTGGTGTCTATCCAAAAGTTTTGAAGTCCCTGTGTCCTTTCAACCGCATTGGTATTTTCAAAATCCAAACACGGCGGTGATTTTCATGTATGATTTCACGGAGTCTCCCTCCATTTCAGTCGTAGGTACACTAGCCATCATGATCTGGTTATTCCTTCATTGAATCCTCGATGAGTCATTATGAATACCGAAGATTGTTGAGATAACCGTGAGCTCGCGATTCCATCAGTAAATCGTATTTTCAGAGAATCCTAATCCTGTTTCCTCTGGTGATTGTCAAAGCGCCATTAAGTCCAGCGAGCACTCTCTAGTCAAGTAATCTTGGTCGGGTTATCAGGTAAGCTCAGAATATATCATCTTTCAGTTTCAGAAATGAAAATGCCACCGAAAATCTAAAGTTTCGGCATATTCTCAGTCAAATTGTCGTCCGAAACTGGGTTAGTTTTCCGAACTCGGTAATCCTAATGTTTGTGTCACCCTGTTCCACCGTTTTTTCATGGGTGATACTTGTTGTCTGCCTAATTTCTAGAGTCATTGTCTCCCTGGACGTCCAACTCCCCATAATCATAGGCACACTAAACATTGACCCATGTTGAAAGCAGGTCCAGCTTTGAGATCTGAGGTAGATGGAGTTTGGTATTTAGAAGCTCAC
The DNA here is from genome assembly GCA_010110895.2 of Picea sitchensis. Classification (NCBI taxonomy): domain Eukaryota; kingdom Viridiplantae; phylum Streptophyta; class Pinopsida; order Pinales; family Pinaceae; genus Picea; species Picea sitchensis. The sequence goes on from SNQJ01S0028306.1 coordinate 77,740, forward strand.
CCGGAGGTGGCCGAATTTTTCAAACAGACCGGAGTTTTTGCATACTATGAGAAATTAACCAAATTTCACCAACAGGTGGCCAAATCTTTTGCTATTTCCTATGATGGAAGGACGACTAAAGTTGGCAAGGAGGATATTATCATTGATGAAGCAGCCATTGCTGAGTACACATGTTTACCCAGGTCGGGAGACTGTTGGTTCAAGACTACCACACCTTCAAACATCGAATTCAGGTCATATTTGCTACTGGTGCATAAAGCTTTGATCTGGAAGAAGGATATTCCCATGTCTTATTTGGAACCAAAGTGGTAGTCCATGTTGAAGGCAATTTTGGTGTATATCACTTGTGAGGGGCGCTGCAACAGGGTAATGTTTTATCATTTTAAACTTCTGAATCATTTCACAGGCAGAGAGCCTATAAACTTGCCTTACTTCTTTCACGAAACCCTTACGAAGATGGCAAGCAAGTGAAAGCCCATCCTGCTAAGGTTATCAGCAGATTATCACATCAAGGGATAGTTACTCTTCTTGTGAGAGAAGCTATGCAGAAGAAACGGATTGAGTGGGGCTTCTTTTTGTTTTGGAATGAATTTCAAATAGAAAGACCACCAGAGGCAGAAACTAAGAAAGCCAGGGGCAGAAAAAATCCTACTCCCAAGAGCAGTCACAGGAAAAGGAAAGGAATCTCACTACCAAGAGATCCCATAAAATCATCCCCTGGCAAGAAGGAAGGAATCAAGAGAAAATTGCAGTTTGAAGGTAAACAGTCTAAAAACCCTACCACAGGAAATAACCTTCTAAATCTACCTTACAGTGATTCAGAATCAGAACAAGAGGTGGTAGAGACACAGGATAACATGCAGACTGAACAGGGTGCAGATTTTCGTTCAAATCTACCTTCACCAAGTCCTCCAGAGGCCCATAGGCAACGAGAAGCAGAAGCCTCCTCAAGCAGGCCTAAAATAGCTAGAACACAGAAAATCAACAAGCTCCTGCAACAGGTTTATGAAATGGAAGTCCTAGAAAGGGTGATAAAAAAAGCCAACACAAACCTCACTGACAGAAATGCAGAACTGTTCAAAATGAATCAAACCCTCAAAGAGAAGCATGATAAAATTAAATATAGAAACATGGTATTGATCAGAGAAAACATGAAGCTGTATAGACAGCTCAGGATCCTGAGGTTGAAGTTAAAACAGTTTCAATCACYAGCAGAGGAGMAGACTGGATTGGAAAMTCTGGCTAACTTAGCCAYGACTATGATGGACACACCAGAACACCCCACAYAGCCAGTAGAAGTTYRCAGSTCTRCAHSAACAAGGGHTGCCTMATCTAAGAAACCCTGAGCATAAMAAAAAAGGGATCCAAGGTGAGCATTTTTRCAAATTTTGAAATTTTCTCAAMGATGMAGTTTCGRTGGTTTAGGYGAAYAGGASGAYTKTTCATTAACCACCSAAAGCGGTGCTTTYGGTAKTTAACCYACCCAGAAGCTTTCCARGTTAACCACCRAAAGCCTGTCATGTTCARAATAATCAAKTTTTTRCACAGATCAAGGTTTTTTGAGTTGAAAAGGTTTGAAATCTTTTCGAATGAACATCTGATGAATTATCAAGACAAATCCAACAGTTATTTTTGACAAGATTGTGGAAAGAAGAGGTGTTCCAAAGGATTTTGATATCTTTTGACAAGACATAAAATCAGGACACTTTGCCACCTCAACAGATTCGAATTTGCCTCTCTTGGAGAGTCATCATTTAGCCTTGGGAGGCTATCCTGCACTTCACCAACAATCAAGAAGAGAGAAAGACTATGAAATCTGGGATTGACCTCATTTTTGGGGATCATCCCACATCTTTTACAACTGAATTTTGAGTTACTATCTTTAGTATATTTGATCCTTGTTTTCAGGATCTCAGAACTACCTCGTAAAGCTATAAAGCTTAGGATAGAAGATGAACCATGGGTTCGATTTTGGGTTCTATATGCTGCTACTGTAACTAAGACTCATTCTTAATATATGAAACATTGCAAGCTTCCTTCATCTGTGTTTTCATACCTTTCTTTTCTGTTCTATGATATCTTATGAGTGAATGATTTCTTTGTTGGCGCTTATTCAATCTACATGTGACTGTCATCTCACTAATTGATTGATTAAGTTAAGAATCATAAGTTATTTCCTTAGTTTTTAAACCCATTGTGCTTACTATTTTACATGAGTATAATCTGGTTCAATAACTATCTTCTATTCTATTTGATCAACCCTTGTCTGATTAAATTTTTAGAAGGCCTTGTGATATTTGATATTACTAGACAGTCTTAAAGACACAATCCAGTTCCTAGATATTCATCTTGATCCAAAAACCACATCAATTATTGAGAAAATAATTTCCAAAAAGGTTGAGTTACTAGGCATCTCTGACTTACAGCCTAGGAGAGTTTCCTGGAGTGATAACAAATTGGCGTCGTTTTCAGGGAGAGGAGATCGAAGCTGAGCTTCCTTGGGAGACGACATAGCTCCAGCTTTTATGATAGACAAAGTCTGGACATCATTCGGGTTGTAATTTTCTATCTGGCGACTCCATTGAAATGAAGTGGCTCCAAAAAGAGCTCACACTAGGGCGAACCAAGAAGGCCCACTGACAACACCAGTTCCTGATCCCGAGAAGATCATCAGTAAGGGTAAATCTTTGCAAAGACAGGCTTCCGGATCTACAAAGGCAGTAGATTCAGGTATTCAAACCAATACTCCTCCTCTCATATCTAAAAAGCCTCTAGTTGAATCCCCTGCTGCTGAAACTCATAATTCTCAGGAAATTGAAAATTTATCTCAAGTTTCTAAGGTAGAAGAACCTTCATTTTCTTCTAATATTACTGACTATGTTCTTGAGGTTGACGTTTCATCCCATCCAAAAGAATTGAATATAGAATCCTTTCAACAGAACGAAGTTTCTTCCTCATATTCCTTGGATTCCTCACCCATCAAACCTTCAAAGGGTGTTCTATACACTCACACTAATCTGCCTGTTCTTGAAGATATTCTTCATGATCTGTCCTCTAAGGGAGAAGAAAATGTAGCTTTGTTACTCAGTCAATTTTATAAAGCCTCTTATTTTACACCGATTTCTGAAACTTCTGCTCAAGGTGAAGTGAGACAGCCATTCTATTCTAACTCAGGAAGCCCATCTCCTCCGTCATCTCCTACGAGTTCCTCGTCTGTGTCAATCACCAAGACTGCTATGGCTTCCCCTTTGACCAGGATGGAACAGATTTTGGAAAATATATATGCCCCACTTGTATTGCCAAATCCCTTGTCTTCTATGCCAACCGGAGACTATCAGAAATATATGCCAAAGTTTACAGGAGCAGGGGAATATACTGTTGAAGAACATATTGAAGCTTTTTATGCTTATGCCGAAAATATCAATATTTCAGAAGAAGATGTGTGGACTAGATTTTTTGTTCAGAGTTTGGATGGCCAAGCCCGAAAGTGGTTCAAAGAGCTACCATCAAATTCGATCACTGGTATTGAACAATTAGATGAGGTATTCCTGAAACACTGGGGAGAAAGAAGAGATCTATTATACTACATTTCTGAGTTTAGAAATTGAAGAGAGAAGAGGGAGAGTCGGTCTCGGACTTCATCAAGAGATTCAATAGGATGTTTGGTAAGATCTCTGCAGAGATTAAACCAAGTGACGCATTGGCAAAGATCACATTCTTTGTTGCCTTTGATCCATATTTTTGTCTAATTCTTAGAGAAAGACGTTCAGCCACACTTGCTTTAATGCAAGATGCCGCCCTCGAGGTTGAATCTAACATTTAAGCATCTCAGAAGCTTAAAGGAAGGGTTGAGAGGAAGAAGTCTGTTGTTGAGTCCTCCTCTTCTTCTAATAGTAAAATGGAAAAGATGGCGAAGATGTTGGACAGTCTGACATCTGAAATGTTGAAATTGAAGGTTCAGAATCAACAACCAGCTAGGGCAAAAGAGACAAATGTTTTTTCCCCGAGAAATCCAAATGCTTTTCATTACAGAAGGAATAATCCACAAGTTCAGATTCTTCAAAGAGATAGAAATCCAGTTGATGATCAGAGGATCAGAACACCTTTTCAAAATGCAATATTAGATGAAGAGGAACAACCACCTCACAATGAAGTCGAATGTGCAGATGAAATAAACTGTTTTGGTGATGAAAATGATTCTTCATTTTTGACATAGGTAGACTATGAAGAAGCCCTGATCGATCAACAAATTCAAGAGGCAGGTGTTGAAGGATCTATTTACTTGACAGATGATCAGAAAGGTTACAACTTAAGATCCAAGAGTGTTGGTCTGAAACCACCCATTGTTGCTCCTGTGAAGAACAAGGAGATTATTGCTCCTGTGAAGAACAAGGAGATTACTGCTCCTGTGAAGAGTAAAGAGGTTGTTGCCAAGCAACCTCCCGCTCCTGAAAAACTGACCCCCCCTCCTGCAAAACAACAGAAGAAACAAACTCAGGCCCCAGCCAAGGAGCAAGTTAGTCTCAAAGCTCCTTCCAATGAGGTAAAGGTTTCAGATAGACCATCTTTCTCTTTTAATTTTGAATCAGAAATTCAAAAAGTTAAGATATCGATGCCTTTAACTGAACTCATGAAGAATGAAATTTTTAAATTAGCCATCCTGAAGTCTCTTGAGCCAAAGACCTCTTCATCTGATGATTTTGTCAACCTACAAGATGATAAGCCTAAAGTAACCATAGGGCCTATGATAGAAGACCGAGATGATTCTTGTCCGCCATTCTACATATCCCTAAATGTCCATGACAAAATCCTTCACAATTGTTTGCTCGATTCTGGGGCATCACATAATCTTATGCCGAAAGCGGTGATGGATGAGCTTGGTATGGAGGTCACCAAACCATATCAAGATCTTTTCTCCTTTGATTCTAGGAAAGTCAGATGTCTCGACCTCATCAAAGACCTTGTCATAAACCTTTCCCAATTGCCCATGAGAAGCATGGTTATGGATGTGGTGGTTTCTGATATTCCACCTAAGTTTGGGCTTCTCTTGTCTCGTTCATGGGGAAAAATGTTAGGAGGTACCTTGCAGATGGATCTGTCATATGCTACAATTCTGGTGTTTGGGGGGGAGCTGAAAAGGATTTACAGGGAGAACCAACTTGCCTACATCATCAGTGATGGAAAGAATTATGTCAATCATCCTATCTACGTTGTGGATATAGATTTTTGTTCATGCATCCTTCAAATAGATGATGCTCAATCGACTCCTATGCAGCTTGTGAAGCCTATTGAACAACAGTCTGATGGTGGAGACATTTTAGTCTGGACTATGTACTTTGATGGGGCCAACACTAAGGATTCAACAGGTGTTGGGGTAGTTCTGATCTCTCCTTCAAAGGAGACTATATCTTTGTCTTTCAAGCTCGACTTCAGAACTACTAACAACATAGAAGAATATGAGGCTTTGCTACTGGGATTAAATTCAGCCAAAGAGATGGGGATAAAAGGTTTGAAGGTATTTGGAGATGCAGACCTCATTGTACAATAGGTAAACATCACCTTCCAAGCCAAGCATGTCGGATTGAAGGCCTACAGGGACGAGGTATGGAAAGTGCGAGATTATTTTTCTATTTTTGAAATTTCATATATACCAAGGGATATGAATCAGCTCATTGATTCTCTTGCTTCTTTAGCCAGCATGTTCATTCCTCCCATGCCCCCTAGGCTCAATTATGAGATTCAAGTAAAATATCGACCATCCTTACCTGACAATATTAAATATTGGAAAGTTTTTGAGGATGATGATGAACTTAGCAGATTTCTCCAAGTGGTAGACGAATTTTATGATATGCATGTTGACCAGTAGAATCTAAATGTAGAAGAATCCCAGAAACCTGAGCTAAAGAAAAAATTGGGCCAGCATGATATTGTTCATCTACCCAACAATTATATACCCCGAGGTTTGGTACCCTTGGAAAGGCTTTTTGATCACAATGACATTCCTTACAAGCCAGACAAAAAGGAGAAAGATCTAGCTGTTCATGAGCATAACATAGGGGGTGAAAGCCAACCCAAAATTATAAATCTGTCTTCCGAATTGACTGCAGATCAGAAGTCCAAATACTGCAGTGTTTTGAAGGAGTTTTCTGATGTCTTTGCTTGGAAATATAGTGACCTAAAGACTTATGACCCTGATATTATTCAGCATAAGATCCCTCTTGAAAAAGACACCATTCTTTTCAAACAAAATCTCAGACCTATCAGTCCTCTTCTGTTGCCTGTGATTGAGAGAGAAATTAAAAATCTTCTCGATGCCAAGATCATTATTCCTTTGAGATACTCCAAATGGATTGCCAATCTGGTGATAGTAAGGAAGAAGAATGGTGAGGTCAGATTGTGTGTAGATTTCAGAAACCTAAACAGATGCTCTAAGAAAGTCAACTTTCCCCTCCCTAAGATGGAACACTTGCTGCAAAGGATTTCAGGGGCCAAGGTCATGTCTTTCCTAGATGGTTTTTCCGGTTACAATCCGATTTCTGTCCACCCTGATGATCAGGAGAAGACTGCATTTACTACTCCTTGGGGTACCTTTATGTACGCCAAGATGCCATTTGGGTTAATGAATGTCGGGGCCACATTCCAAAGGGCCATGGACATAGATTTCGTGGGAGAAAAGGACAAATTTGTCCTCATATACCTTGATGACATCACAGTATATTCCAGCAGCCATGAGGAGCATCTGAAGCATTTGAAAAGAGTGTTCTTAAAATGCAGGCAGTTTGGGATCTCATTGAATCCCAAGAAATCCCAGTTTTCTCTAAGGAAAGGTAAGCTCTTAGGCCACATCGTCTCAGCAGAAGGTGTAATGGTTGATCCAACACGGGTAGAGGCAATTCAAAAGATGTCCTTGCCAAGGTCAAAAAAGGACATTCAATCCCTGCTCGGTAAGATAAATTTTGTTATAAGATTTGTGCCAAATTTTGCCGAATTAGTTAAACACATCACATGCATGCTGAAAAAGGGGTTTGAAGTAAAATGGACAGACAATGCAAGAAACTCCTTTCAGGATATCAAGCAAGCGATCATGGAATCCCCGACTCTGATCAGCCCAGATTACAGTAAGATTTTCTATGTTTTTTCTTTTGCTTCTTATGACACAGTGGTAGCGGTTCTGCTACAGAAAGACGATGACAACTTGGATCATCCCGTGGCTTTCTTCAGCAAAACACTTAGGGATGTTGAATTAAGGTATGACCCTATCGAGAAACAAGCTTATGCTCTCATAAAATATTTAAAATCCTTCAGAATTTATATTCTTCACTCAAAGGTCATTGCATATGTCCCTTCATATTCCGTAAAAGATGTTTTGACTCAGTCGGATATTGATGGAAAGAGAGCTAGATAGATTGCAAAGATGATTGAGTTCAATATTGAAGTAAATCCCACCAAATTGGTAAAAGGCCAGGGCCTTGCTAAGCTTTTAACAGAGGAAAATCATAAGTTGTTGGATATTAATTTCATAGGAGAAAGTTTAGAAAATTTGCAGACAGATTTGGCAGTGGAAGGGCAGCATGGCAGTCAGCAAGTGGCAGATCACTTGTCTTCCTGTGAATGGTATTAAGGTATTATACATTTTTTGCAAAATCTTAAAGTTCCCCCTGAACTTAGTTTGATTCAAGCTCGAGCTCTTAAGATCAGAGCTATCAAATTCTGCATTTATAATAATCGGTTATATTGGAAAGACCCTGCTGGTTTGCTTCTGATATGTTTAGATAAAGAAGAGTCGGTCGAAGTGACACATCAGTTTCATTCAGCTGTTTGCGGCGGTCATCATTACTAGAAGACCACTTCCCATAAGATCCTGAGGGCTGGATATTATTGGCCTTTCCTCTTCTCAGATGTGTGTGCATTCGTCAAATCTTGTGACAAATGCCAAAGATTTACCGGTAAGCAATAGCTAAAATCTTTACCCCTGAGACCTATAGTGGTGAATGGCCCTTTTCAGCAGTGGGGTCTAGATTTCATAGGTGAGATAAATCCTTCATCCAGTGGTCAGTACAAGTGGATTTTGGTAGCCACAGATTATTTCACAAAATGGATAGAGGCGATTCCCACCTGGAATGCTACGCACTAGGTAGTCATGAAGTTTCTCTATGAAAGTATTTTAAGCAGATTCGATTGTCCCAAGAGGCTGGTAACAGATAATGAAACCGCGTTTAAAGAAGAAGCATTGGTAGACATGTGTGAATCAATGGGCATACAGCTGGTACACTCGACTCCCTATTGCCCTTAAGGTAATGGCTTGGTTGAATCATCCAATAAGAGCTTGATCAAAATCATAAGAAAACTGTTAGAGGAAAATAAAAAGAATTGGGATTCCAAACTGAAATTCGCTCTGTGGGCAGATAGAGTAACTATTAAAAAATCCATAGGAATTTCCCCATTCAAATTGGTTTATGTGACTGATGTTATTTTTCCTGTTCAGTTAGTATTGCCAGTGGCTAGGTTCTTTCAGGAAGAGCAAACCGAGTCAAATGACATAGTAAGAAGGATGCTTGATTTGGTGGAACTGCAACAAGCTCGTGAACAGTTAGTGGACAGATCAGAGGCTCATCAAAAGAAGATCAAAAAGACTTTTGACAGAAAGGCGAAGGTGGACAGTTTTCAGATCGGTGACTGGGTTCTAAAATGGGATTCTCTTAGACAGGATAAAGGCAAGCATAACAAGTTTGATTCTTTGTGGACAGGTCCTTTCATGATTACTCAAGTACAGAATAACAACACTTTCATACTGCAGACTCTGGAAGGCGAAGAAATGTTCGGTGGCCCGGTAAACGGGCGATTTTTAAAACTCTATTTTGTCTAAGGCTGTGAAGCCTAGACATTGTAATGTTAGTCTTAGTTTTTATTTTTGAATAACTCCATGCCCAATGGAAACACTAGCAGATAGTTTAGTTTTTATGTTCTTTTTCAGGAAAGGCATTGATTCTATGGTTCTTGAAACCTCACAGGGAGGTGTTCATCCCCAATAGGAGCCAGTGTTATCTCCTCAAATAAATTGGTGGATTTTTTCTTTTTGAGGTGATAGGTTATGATCTAAATTTTATTTCTAAATTTTTGTAAGTAGGTTAGAGAGTCTGTATTTTGAAAATAAGCTCAAAAGAAATTTTGAAGTTGGTTTGGTCGAGAAAAAGTCAGAATATCAGGTTTCGGTTGTTTAGGCGAGCCTCAAATGTGCTCATTAACCACCGAAAGCCTTTGTTCCCGGCAGTTAAGGGGTCGAAGCACGAAGGCGATTAACCACCGAAAGTGTTTCAACGGTAAAAATGGAAAGCCTGTGCTTTCGCACGAGTCAGCTGTCAAGTTGGCGCAATGATTAAAACATAACCGCCGAAAGCTCGCCATGGTGGAGGGGATGCATGTTCGTGGTGTCTATCCAAAAGTTTTGAAGTCCCTGTGTCCTTTCAACCGCATTGGTATTTTCAAAATCCAAACACAGCGGTGATTTTCATGTATGATTTCACGGAGCCTCCCTCCATTTCAGTCATAGGTACACTAGCCATCATGATCTGGTTATTCCTTCATTGAATCCTCGATGAGTCATTATGAATACCGAAGATTGTTGAGATAACCGTGAGCTCGCGATTCCATCAATAAATCGTATTTTCAGAGAATCCTAATCCTGTTTCCTCTGGTGATTGTCAAAGCGCCATTAAGTCCAGCGAGCACTCTCGAGTCAAGTAATCTTGGTCGGGTTATCAGGTAAGCTCAGAATATATCATCTTTCAGTTTCAGAAATGAAAATGCCACCGAAAATCTAAAGTTTCGGCATATTCTCAGTCAAATTGTCGTCTGAAACTGGGTTAGTTTTCCGAAATCGGTAATCCTAATGTTTGTGTCACCCTGTTCCACCGGTTTTTCATGAGTGATACTTGTTGTCTGCCTAATTTCTAGAGTCATTGTCTCCCTGGACGTCCAACTCCCCATAATCATAGGCACACTGAACATTGACCCATGTCGAAAGCAGGGCCAACTTTGAGATCTGAGGTAGATGGAGTTTGGTATTTAGAAGCTCACCTGGAGGTGGCCGAATTTTTCAAACAGACCGGAGTTTTTGAATACTGTGAGAAATTAACCAAATTTCACTAACAGATGGCCGAATCTTTTGCTATTTCCTATGATGGAAGGACGGCTAAATTTGGAAAGGAGGAGATTATCATTGATGAAGCAGCCATTGCTAAGTACAAAGGTTTACCCTGGTCGGGAGACTCTTGGTTCAAGACTACCACACCTTCAAACATCGAATTCAGGTCATATTTTCTACCGGTGCATAAAGATTTGATCTGGAAGAAGGATATTCCCATGTCTTATTTAGAACCAAAGTGGCAGTCCCTGTTGAAGGCAATTTTGGTGTATATCACTTGTGAGGGGCGCTGCAACAGGGTAATGTTTTATCATTTTAAACTTCTGAATCATTTCACAGGCAGAGAGCCTATAAACCTGTCTTACTTCTTTCACAAAACCCTAACGAAGATGGCAAGACAAGTGAAAGCCCAACCTGCTAAGGTTATCAAAAGATTATCACATCAAGGGCTAATTACTCTTCTTGTGAGAGAAGCTCTGTAGAAGAAACGGATTGAGTGGGGCTTCTTTTTGTTTTGGAATGAATTTCAAACAGAAAGACCACCAGAGGCAGAAACTAAGAAATCTAGGGGCAGAAAAAATCCTACTCCCAAGAGAAGTCACAGGAAAAGGAAAGGAATCTCACTACCAAGAGATCCGATAAAATCATCCCCTGGCAAGAAGGAAGGAATCAAGAGAAAATTGCAGTTTGAAGGTAAACACTCTAAAAAACCTACCACAGGAAATAACCTTCTAAATCTACCTTACAGTGATTCAGAATCAGAACAAGAGGTGGCAGAGACACAGGATAACATGCAGACTAAATAGGGTGCATATTTTCGTTCAAATCTACCTTCACCAAGTCCTCTAGAGGCCCATAGGCAACCAAAAGTAGAAGCCTCCTCAAGCAAGCCTAAAATATCTAGAACACAGAAAATCAACAAGCTCCTGCAACAGGTTTATGAAATGGAAGTCCTATAAAGGGTGATCAAAAAAGCCAACACAAACCTCACTGACAGAACTGTAGAACTATTCAAAATGAATCAAACCCTCAAAGAGAAGCATGATAAAATTAAAGATAGAAACAGGGTATTGATCAGAGAAAACATGAAGCTGTATAGACAGCTCAGGATCCTGAGGTTGAAGTTAAAACAGTTTCAATCACCAGCAGAGGAGCAGACTGGATTGGAAACTCTGGCTAACTTAGCCACGACTATGATGGACACACCAGAACACCCCACACAGCCAGTAGAAGTTCGCAGCTCTGCACGAACAAGGGCTGCCTCATCTAAGAAACCCTGAGCATCAAAAAAGGGATCCAAGGTGAGCATTTTTGCAAATTTTGAAATTTTCTCAAAGATGAAGTTTCGGTGGTTTAGGCGAACAGGAGGACTGTTCATTAACCACCGAAAGCGGTGCTTTTGGTATTTAACCCACCCAGAAGCTTTCCAAGTTAACCACCAAAAGCCTGTCATGTTCAGAATAATCAAGTTTTTACACAGATCAAGGTTTTTTGAGTTGAAAAGGTTTGAAATCTTTTCGAATGAACATCTGATGAATTATCAAGAAAAATCCAATAGTTATTTTTGACAAGATTGTGGAAAGAAGAGGTGTTCCAAAGGTTTTTGATATCTTTTGACAAGACAGAAAATCGCGACACTTTGCCACCTCAACAGATTCGAATTTGCCTCTCTTGGAGAGTCATCATTTAGCCTTGGGAGGCTATCCTGCACTTCACCAACAATCAAGAAGAGAGAAAGACCATGAAATCTGGGATTGACCTCATTTTTGGGGATCANTCAACAGATTCGAATTTGCCTCTCTTGGAGAGTCATCATTTAGCCTTGGGAGGCTATCCTGCACTTCACCAACAATCAAGAAGAGAGAAAGACCATGAAATCTGGGATTGACCTCATTTTTGGGGATCATCCCACATCTTTTGGAACTGAATTTTGAGTTACTATCTTTAGTATATTTGATCCTTGTTTTCAGGATCTCAAAACTACTTCGTAAAGCTATAAAGCTTAGGATAGAAGATGAACCATGGGTTCGATTTTGGGTTCTATATGTTGCTACTGTAACTAAGACTCATTCTTAATATATGAAACATTGCAAGCTTCCTTCATCTGTGTTTTCAGACCTTTCTTTTTTGTTCTATGATATCTTATGAGTGAATGATTTCTTTGTTGGCACTTATTCAATCTACATGTGACTGTCATCTCACTAATTGATTGATTAAGTTAAGAATAATAAGTTATTGCCTTAGTTTTTAAACCCATTGTGCTTACTGTTTTACATGAGTATAATCTAGTTCAACAACTATCTTCTATTCTATTTGATCAACCCTTGTCTGATTGTATTTTTAGAAGGCCTTGTGATATTTGATATTACTAGACAGTCTTCAAGACATAGTCCAGTTCCTAGATATTCATCTTGATCCAAAAACCACATCAATTATTAAGAAAATAGTTTCCAAAAAGGTTGAGTTACCAGGCATCTCTGACTTACAGCCTAGGAGGGTTTCCTGGAGTGATAACAAATTGGCGTCGTTGCCGGGGAGAGGAGATCGAAGCTCAGCTTCCTTGGGAGACGACATAGCTCCAGCTTTGATGATAGACAAAGTCTGGACATCATTCGGTTTGTAATTTTCTATCTGGCGACTCCATTGAAACGAAGTGGCTCCAAAAAGAGCTCACACTAGGGCGAACCAAGAAGGCCCACTGACAACACCAGTTCCTGATCCCGAGAAGATCATCAGTAAGGGTAAAGATTTGCAAAGACATGCTTTCGGATCTGCAAAGGCATTAGATTCAGGTATTCAAACCAATACTCCTCCTCTCATATCTAAAAATCCTCTAGTTGAATCCCCTGCTGCAGAAACTCATAATTCTCAGGAAATTGAAAATTTATCTCAAGTTTCTAAGTTAGAAGAACCTTCATTTTCCTCTAATATTACTGACTCTGTTCTTGAGGTTGACGTTTCAACCCATCCAAAAGAATTGAATACAGAATCCTTTCAACATAAAGAAGCTTCTTCCTCATCTTCCTTGGATTCCTCACCCATCAAACCTTCAAAGGGTGTTCTATACACTCACACTAATCTGCCTATTCTTGAAGATATTCTTCATGATCTGTCCTCTAAGGGAGAAGAAAATTTAGCTTTGTTACTCAGTCAATTTTATAAAGCCTCTTATTTTTCACCGATTTCTGAAACTTCTGCTCAAGGTGAAGTGAGACATCCATTCTATTCTAACTTAGGCATCCCATCTCCTCCGTCATCTCCTACGAGTTCCTTGTCTGTGTCAATCACCAAGACTGCTATGGCTGCCCCTTTGACCAGGATGGAACAGATTTTGGAAAATAGATATGCCCCACTTGTATTGCCAAATCCCTTGTCTGATATTCCAACCGGAGACTATCTGAAATATATGTCAAAGTTTACAGGAGCAGGGTAATATACTGCTGAAGAACATATTGAATCTTTTTATGCTTATGCCGAAAATATCAATATTTCAGAAGAAAATGTGTGGACTAGAGTTTTTGTTCAGAGTTTGGATGGCCAAGCCTGGAAGTGGTTCAAATATCTACCAACAAATTCGATCACTGGTATTGAAAAATTAGATGAGGTATTCTTGAGACACTGGGGAGAAAGAAGAGATCTGTTATACTACATTTCTGAGTTTGGAAATTTGAAGAGAGAAGACGGAGAGTCGGTCTCAGACTTCATCAAGAGATTAAATAGGATGTTTGGTAAGATCCCTGCAGAGATTAAACCAAGTGACGCATCGGCAAAGATCACATTCTCTGCTGCCTTTGATCCAGATTTTTGTCTAATTCTTAGAGAAAGACGTTCAACCACACTTGCTTTAATGCAAGATGCCACCCTCGAGGTTGAATCTAACATTTCAGCATCTCAGAAGCTTAAAGGAAGGGTTGAGAGGAAGAAGTCTATTGTTGAGTCCTCCTCTTCTTCTATTAGTAAAATGAAAAAGATGGCGAAGATGTTGGACAGTCTGACATCTGAAATGTCGAAATTGAAGGTTTAGAATCAACAACCAGCTAGGGAAAAAGAGACAAATGTTTTTGCCCCGAGAAATCCAAATGTGTTTCCTTACAGAAGGAATAATCCACAAGTTTAGATTCTTCAAAGAGATACAAATCCAGTTGATGATCAGAGGATCAGACCACCTTTTCAAAATGCAATATTAGATGAAGAGAAACAACCACCTCATGATGAAGTCGAAGATGCAGATGAAATAAACAGTTTTGGTGATGAAAATGATTCTTCATTTTTGACACAGGTAGACTATGAAGAAGTCCTGATGGATCAGCAAATTCAAGAGGTAGGTGTTGAAGGATTTGTTTACTTGACAGATGATCAGAAAGGTTACAACTTAAGATCCAAGAGCATTGGTCCGAAACCACCCATTGCTGCTCATGTGAAGAACAAGGAGGTTACTGCTCCTGTGAAGAGTAAAGAGGTTGCTGCCAAGCAGCCTCCCACTCCTAAAAAACAGACCCCCCCTCCTGCAAAACAACAGAAGAAACAAACTCAACCCCTAGCCAAGGAGAAAGTCAGTCTCAAAGCTCCTTCCAATGAGGTAAAGGTTTCAGACAGACCATATTTCTCTTTTAATTTTGAATCAGAAATTCAAAAAGTTAAGATATCGATGCCTTTAACTGAACTCATGAAGAATGAAATTTTTAAATCAGCCATCCTGAAGTCTCTTGAGCCAAAGACCTCTTCATCTGATGATTTTTTCAACCTACAAGATGATAAGCCTAAAGTAACCATAGGGCCTATGATAGAAGACCGAGATGGTTCTTGTCCGCCATTCTACATATCCCTAAACGTCCATAACAAAATCCTTCACAATTGTTTGCTCGATTTCGGGGCATCACATAATCTTATGCCGAAAGCGGTGATGGATGAGCTTGGTCTGGAGGTCACCAAACCATATCAAGATCTTTTCTCCTTTGATTCTAGGAAAGTCATATGTCTCGGCCTCATCAAAGACCTTGTCATAAACCTTTCCCAATTGCCCATGAGAAGCATGGTTATGGATGTGGTGGTTGTTGATATTCCACCTAAGTTTGGGCTTCTCTTGTCTCGTTCATGGGGAAAAAGGTTAGGAGGTACCTTGCAGATGGATCTGTCATATGCTACAATTCCGGTGTTTGGGGGGGATCTGAAAAGGATTTACAGGGAGAACCAACTTGTCTACATCATCAGTGATGGAAAGAATTATGTCAATCATCTTATCTACGCTGTGGATACAGATTTTGGTTCATGCATCCTTCAGATAGATGATGCTCAATCAACTCCTATGCAGCTTGTGAAGCCTATTGAACAACAGTCTGATGGTGGAGACATTTAGTCTGGACTATGTACTTTGATGGGGCCAGCACTAAGGATTCAGCAGGTGCTGGGGTAGTTCTGATCTCTCCTTCAAAGGAGACTATATCTTTGTCTTTCAAGCTCGACTTCAGAACTACTAACACCATAGCAGAATATGAGGCTTTGCTACTGGGATTAAATTCAGACAAAGAGATGGGGATAAAAGGTTTGAAGGTTTTTGGAGATGTAGACCTCATTATACAACAGGTAAACAACACCTTCCAAGCCAAGCATGTGAGATTGAAGGCCTATAGGGACGAGGTATGGAAAGTGCGAGATTCTTTTTATGTTTTTGAAATTTCATATATACCAAGGGATATGAGTCAGGTCGCTGATTCTCTTGATGTTTCAGCCATTCATTCCTCCCATGCCCCCTAGGCTCAATTATGAGATTCAAGTAAAATATCGACCATCCTTACCTGACAATATTAAATATTGGAAAGTTTTTGAGGATGATGATGAACTTAGCAGATTTCTCCAAGTGGTAGACGAATTTTTTGATATGCATGTTGACCAGTAGAATCTAAATGTAGAAGAATCCTAGAAACCTGAGCTAAAGAAAAAATTGGGCCAACATGATATTGTTCATCTACCCAACAATTATATACCCTGAGGTTTGCTACCCTTGGAAAGGCTTTTTGATCACAATGGCATTCCTTACAATCCAGACAAAAAGGAGAAAGATCCAGTTGTTCATGAGCATAACATAGGGGGTGAAAGCCAACCCAAAATTATAAATCTATCTTCTGAATTGACTGTTGATCATAAGTTCAAATACTGCAGTGTTTTGAAGGAGTTTTCTGATGTCTTTGCTTGGAAATATAGTGACCTAAAGACTTATGACCCTGATATTATTCAGCATAAGATCCCTCTTGAAAAAGACACCATTCCTTTCAAACAAAATCTCAGACCTATCAGTCCTCTTCTGCTGCCTGTGATTGAGAGAGAAATTGAAAATCTTCTCGATGCCAAGATCAATATTCCTTTGAGATACTCCAAATGGATTGCCAATCTGGTGATAGTAAGGAAGAAGAATGGTGAGGCCAGATTGTGTGTAGATTTCAGAAACCTAAACAGATGCTCTAAGAAAGACAACTATCCCCTCCCTAAGATGGAACACTTGCTGCAAAGGATTTCAGGGGCCAAGGTCATGTCTTTCCTAGATGGTTTTTCCTGTTACAATCAGATTTTTGTCCACCCTGATGATCAGGAGAAGACTGCATTTACTACTCCTTATGGTACCTTTATGTACACCAAGATGCCATTTGGGTTAATGAATGTCGGGGCCACATTCCAAAGGGCCATGGAAATAGCTTTCGTGGGAGAAAAGGACAAATTTGTCCTCATATACCTTGATGACATCATAGTATATTCCAGTAGCCATGAGGAGCATCTGAAGCATTTGAAAAGAGTGTTCTTAAAATGCAGGCAATTCGGGATCTCATTGAATCCCAAGAAATCCCAGTTTGCTCTAAGGAAAGGTAAGCTCTTAGGCCACATCGTCTGAGCAGAAGGTGTAATGATTGATCCAGCAGAGGTAGAGGCAATTCAAAATATGTCCTTGCCAAGGTCAAAAAAGGACATTCAATCGCTACTCGGTAAGATAAATTTTGTTATAAGATTTGTGCCAAATTTTGTCGAATTAGTTAAACACATCACATGCATGCTGAAAAAGGGGTCTGAAGTAAAATGGACAGACAATGCAAGAAACTCCTTTCAGGATATCAAGCAAGCGATCACGGAATCCCCGAATCTGATCAGCCCAGATTACAGTAAGATTTTCTATGTTTTTTCTTTTGCTTCTTATGACACAGTGGTAGCGGTTCTGCTACAGAAAGACGATGACAACTTGGATCATCCCGTGGCTTTCTTCAGAAAAACACTCAGGGATGTTGAATTAAGGTATGACCCTATCGAGAAACAAGCTTATGCTCTCATAAAAGCTTTAAAATCCTTTAGAATTTATATTCTTCACTCAAAGGTCATTGCATATGTCCCTTCATCTTCCGTAAAAGATGTTTTGACTCAGCCGGATATTGACGGAAAGAGAGCTAGATGGATTGCAAAGATGATTGAGTTCAATATTGAAGTAAAGCCCACCAAATTAGTAAAAGTCCAGGGCCTTGCTAAGCTTTTAACGGAGGAAAACCGTAAGCTGCTGGATATTAATTTCATAGGAGAAAGTTCAGAAAATTTGCAGACAGAGTTGGCAGCGGAAGGGCAACATGGCAGTCAGCAAGTGGCAGAGCACTTGTCTTCCTATGAATGGTATTCATGTATTATACATTTTTTGCAAAATCTTGAAGTTCCCCCTGAACTTAGTTTGACTCAAGCTCGAGCTCTTAAGCTCAGAGCTATCAAATTCTGCATTTATAATAATCTGTTATACTGGAAAGACCCTGTTGGTTTGCTTCTTAGATGTTTAGATAAAGAAGAGTCGGTCGAAATGACACATCAGTTTCATTCAGCTATTTGTGGCAGTCATCATTACTGGAAGACCACTGCCATAAGATCCCGAGGGCTGGATATTATTGGCCTTTCCTCTTCTCAGATGTGTGTGCATTCGTCAAATCTTATGACAAATGCCAAAGATTTACCGGTAAGCAACAACTAAAATATTTACCCCTGAGACCTATAGTGGTGAATGTCCCTTTTCAGCAGTGGGGTTTAGATTTCATAGGTGAGATAAATCCTTCATCCAGTGGTCAGTACAAGTGGATTTTGGTAGCCACAGATTATTTCACAAAATGGATAGAGGCGATTCCCACCCGGAATGCTACGCACCAGGTAGTCATGAAGTTTCTCTATGAAAATATTTTAAGCAGATTCGGTTGTCCCAAGAGGCTGGTAACAGATAATGCAGCAGCATTTAAAGCAGAAGCATTGGTAGACATGTGTGAATCAATGGGCATCCAGCTGGTACACTCGACTCCCTATTACCCTTAAGGTAATGGCTTGGCTGAATCATCCAATAAGAGCTTGATCAAAATCATAAGAAAACTGTTAGAGGAAAATAAAAAGAATTGGGATTCCAAACTGAAATTCGCTCTGTGGGCAGACAGNCCAAGCCATTACCTTAAGGGTAATGGCTTGGCTGAATCATCCAATAAGAGCTTGATCAAAATCATAAGAAAACTGTTAGAGGAAAATAAAAAGAATTGGGATTCCAAACTGAAATTCGCTCTGTGGGCAGACAGAGTAACTATTAAAAAATCCATAGGAACTTCCCCATTCAAATTGGTTTATGGTACTGATGTTATTTTTCCTATTCAATTAGTATTGCCAGTGGCTAGGTTCTTTCAGGAAGAGAAAACCGAGTCAAATGACATGGTAAGAAGGATGCTTGATTTGGTGGAACTGCAACAAGCTCGTGAACAGATAGTGGACAGATCAGAGGCTCATCAAAATAAGATCAAAAATACTTTTGACAGAAAGGAGAAGGTGGACAGTTTTCAGATCGGTGATTGGGTTCTAAAATGGGATGCTCTTAGACAGGATAAAGGCAAGCATAACAAGTTTGATTCTTTGTGGACAGGCCCTTTCATGATTACTCAAGTACAGAATAACAACACTTTCATACTTCAGAATCTGGAAGGCGAAGAAATGTTCGGTGGCCCGGTAAACGAGCGATTTTTAAAACTCTATTTTGTCTAAGGCTGTGAAGCCTAGACATTGTAATGTTAGTCTTAGTTTTTATTTTTGAATAACTCCATCCCCAATGGAAACACTAGCAGATAGTTTAGTTTTTATGTTCTTTTTCAGGAAAGGCATTGATTCTATGGTTCTTGAAACCTCATAGGGAGGTGTTCATCCCCAATAGGAGCCAGTGTTATCTCCTCAAATAAATTGGTGGATTTTTGCTTTTTGAGGTGATAGGTTGTGATCTAAATTTTATTTCTAAATTTTTGTAAGTAGGTTAGAGAGTTTGTATTTTGAAAATAAGCTCAAAAGAAATTTTGAAGTTGGTTTGGTCGAGAAAAAGTCAGAATATCAGGTTTCGGTGGTTTAGGCGAGCCTCAAATGTGCTCATTAACCACCGAAAGCCTTTGTTCCCGACAGTTAAGGGGTCGAAGCACGAAGGTAATTAACCATCGAAAGTGTTTCAACGGTAAAAATGGAAAGCCCGTGCTTTCGCATGAGCCAGCTGTCAAGTTGGCGTAATGATTAAAACATAACCGTCGAAAGCTCGCCATGGTGGAGGGGATGCACGTTCGTGGTGTCTATCCAAAAGTTTTGAAGTTCCTGTGTCCTTTCAACCGCATTGGTCTTTTCAAAATCCAAACACGGAGGTGATTTTCATGTATGATTTCACGGAACCTCCCTCGATTTCAGTCGCAGGTACACTAGCCATCATGATCTGGTTATTCCTTCATTGAATCCTTGATGAGTCATTATGAATCCCGGAGATTGATGAGATAACCGTGAGCTCGCGATTCCATCAGTAAATCGTATTTTCAGAGAATCCTAATCCCGTTTCCCATGGTGATTTTCAAAGCGCCATTAAGTCCAACGAGCACTCTCGAGTCAAGTAAGCCTGGTCGGGTTATCAGGTAAGCTCAGAATCTATCCTCTTTCAGTTTCAAAAATGAAAATGCCACCGAAAATCTAAAGTTTCGGCATATTCTCAGTCAAATTGTCGTCCGAAACTGGGTTAGTTTTCCGAACCCGGTAATCCCAATGTTTGTGTCACCCTGTTCCACCGGTTTTTCATGAGTGATACTTGTTGTCTGCTAATTTCTAGAGTCATTGTCTCCATGGACGTCCAGCTCCCCATAATCATAGGCACACTGAACATTGACCCATGTCGAAAGCAGGGCCAGCTTTGAGATCAGAGGTAGATGGAGTTTGGTATTTAGAAGCTCACCTGGAGGTGGCCGAATTTTTCAAACAGACCGGAGTTTTTTCATACTGTGAGAAATTAACCAAATTTCACCAACAGGTGGCCGAATATTTTGCTATTTCCTATGATGGAAGGACGGCTAAAGTTGGCAAGGAGGATATTATCATTGATGAAGCAGCCATTGCTGAGTACACAGGTTTACCCAGGTCAGGAGACTGTTGGTTCAAGACTACCACACCTTCAAACATCGAATTCAGGTCATATTTTCTACCGGTGCATAAGGATTTGATCTGGAAGAAGGATATTCCCATGTCTTATTTGGAAATAAAGTGGCAGTCCCTGTTGAAGGCAATTTTGGTGTATATCACTTGTGAGGGGTGCTGCAACAAGGTAATGTTTTATCATTTTAAACTTCTGAATCATTTCACAGGTAGAGAGCCTATAAACCTGCCTTACTTCTTTCACAAAACCCTAACGAAGATGGAAAGACAAGTGAAAGCCCAGCCTGCTAAGGTTATTAGCAAATTATCACATCAAGGGCTAATTACTCTTCTTGTGAGAGAAGCTCTGCAGAAGAAATGGATTGAGTGGGGCTTCTTTTTGTTTTGGAATGAATTTCAAACAGAAAGACCACCAGAGGCAGAAACTAAGAAAGCCAGGGGTAGAAAAAATCCTACTCCCATGAGCAGTCACAGGAAAAGGAAAGGAATCTCACTACCAAGAGATCCCATAAAATCATCCCCTGGCAAGAAGGAAGGAATCAAGAGAAAATTACAGTTTGAAGGTAAACAGTCTAAAAACCCTGCCACAGGAAAAAACCTTCTAAATATACCTTACAGTGATTCGAAATCAGAACAAGAGGTGGTAGAGACACAGGATAACATGCAGACTGAACACGGTGCAGATTTTCGTTCAAATCTACCTTCACCAAGTCCTCCAGAGGCCCATAGGCAACCAGAAGTAGAAGCCTCCTCAAGCAGGCCTAAAATAGCTAGAACACAGAAAATCAACAAGCTCCTGCAACAGGTTTATGAAATGGAAGTCCTAGAAAGGGTGATCAAAAAATCCAACACAGACCTCACTGACAGAAATGTAGAACTATTCAAAATGAATCAAACCCTCAAAGAGAAGCATGATAAAATTAAAGATAGAAACAGGGTATTGATCAGAGAAGACATGAAGTTGTATAGACAGCTCAGGATCCTGAGGTTGAAGTTAAAATAGTTTCAATCACCAGCAGAGGAGCAGACTGGATTGGAAACTCTGGCTAACTTAGCCACGACTATGATGGACACACCAGAACACCCCACACAACCAGTAGAAGTTTGCAGGTCTCCACGAACAAGGGTTGCCTCATCTAAGAAACCCTGAGCATCAAAAAAGGGATCCAAGGTGAGCATTTTTGCAAATTTTGAAATTTTCTCAAAGATGAGGTTTTGGTGGTTTAGGCAAATAGGATGACTTTCATTAACCACCGAAAGCGGTGCTTTCGGTAGTTAACCCACCCAGAATCTTTCCAAGTTAACCACCGAAAGCCTGCCATGTTCAGAATAATCAAGTTTTTACACAGATCCAGGTTTTTTGAGTTGAAAAGGTTTTAAATATTTTCGAATGAACATCTGATGAATTATCAAGACAAATCCAATAGTTATTTTTTACAAGATTGTGGAAAGAAGAGGTGTTCCAAAGGTTTTTGATATCTTTTGACAAGACAGAAAATCAGGACACTTTGCCACCTCAACAGATTCAAATTTGCCTCTCTTGGAGAGTCATCATTTAGCCTTGGGAGGCTATCATGCACTTCACCAACAATCAAGAAGAGAGAAAGACCGTGAAATCTGGGATTGACCTCATTTTTGGGGATCATCCCACATATTTTGCAACTCAATTTTGAGTTACTATCTTTAGTATATTTGATCCTTGTTTTCAGGATCTCAGAACTACTTCGTAAAGCTATAAAGCTTAGGATAGAAGATGAACCAGGGGTTCGATTTTGGGTTCTATATGTTGCTACTGTAACTAAGACTCATTCTTAATATATGAAACATTGCAAGCTTCCTTCATCTGTGTTTTCAGACCTTTCTTTTCTGTTCTATGATATCTTATGAGTGAATGATTTCTTTGTTGGCGTTTATTCAATCTACATGTGACCGTCATCTCACTAATTGATTGATTAAGTTAAGAATCATAAGGTATTGCCTTAGTTTTTAAACCCATTGTGCTTACTATTTTACATGAGTATAATCTGTTTCAACAACTATCTTCTATTCTATTTGATCAACCCTTGTCTGATTGCATTTTTAGAAGGCCTTGTGATATTTGATATTACTAGACAGTCTTAAAGACACAGTCCAGTTCCTAGATATTCATCTTGATCCAAAAACCACATCAATTATTAAGAAACTAGTTTCCAAAAAGGTTGAGTTACTAGGCATCTCTGACTTACAGCCTAGGAGAGTTTCCTAGAGTGATAATAGAGCAGACCGCAGATATTTAATATTAGAACCTCTAATGTCGAAGCTAAGAGAACACTTGAGGATTCACAGAAGATTGAGTTACCTATTTTTGATATAGAAGAAGTATTATCAAGGAACCCTAGGAAATACTTTCAACAACACAAAGTAACTAAGACCACAGAAGATAAACATCAGAATGGTCAAAGCATTGCTGAGATGAATCTCATTGGGAAGAAGGCTAGAAAGTTAAGAAAGAAAAGGGATAATATTGTAAGGTTACAAGAGGTTCTAGAGGACACTTTGTAGTAAGAAGAATTGCATAATTGGAGCTTCACCGAGATATCAGAACAATGACATAGAGTACTTCACCATGATGAAGCAATATAGCCATTGGAACCGATATACTTGTTCGACCGCAGCTCTGAACGGATCGAAAATTAGTTATGGGCTACCACTAGACTGTTGGATAGCACCAGAACGGATAGAACAGAGTTAATGAAGGCCCCATGTCTGTTGCAAGCAGACCGTTGTTGATATTTCCTACTTAACCCATCATGCCACACACTGAGAATACTTTTTTCTAACTGAGAATTTGATCACGAACCCTGAGATTTACTTACCCTGAGATCATTGCCTTACTATTCACTGNCTCTGAATTCCTTTTGTACCCGAGCCAGTTGACCCAAGTTTGTATGTCGGATGAGCTTAGCGCTGCTGAGAAAATTGTTGAAGAAGTTCTAATTGATTTAATGATTGAGAGAGTCATGTTAGAATGCATAATGTCTACAGGTGTACAGGCATCATCTTCAGGTGCATTGCTAGCTTCCCCCTCCACTGCTCGAGCAGGACCATCTCGATCGCCTTCGGAAAGACGATCTAAGCTCAGAAATGACTTTTCCACTGTGAAGATGATCCCAAGCATATTTCCTAAATATATCCTACCATTAAGAGGAATAGTGAATCGAGACACTATACCGAGAGACTTCGACTATGTTGTAGTCACTGTGTACCTCCCAAAAGGGGTGCGCGCAGTTCATGCTGACCAGGAGAAGCTCACCGCGCTGAAATTTAGTGATTTTAACCTTGGAGATCGCAAGGTTTATAGTATGCTAGCCCCACACAAGTACTTTACTATTACAAAAGGAAATAACCCCAAGATTGTACCGTAGCAATGGACCCATAACCTTGCGCAGTCAACCCTCTTCAACGTAATGAAGATTCCACATTTCAGGAGGCATCAAGAAGTAAATGCAACGTTAGACTATTGATGTCCTGCTACCACAGAGGATACATATAGTTGGACCTCCGCATCACTACGGATCTGATTCTGATCAATCGGATAATTGGGCTAAGCATGCAGGGCCTTGACCTACAGGAATTTTACCCCGAAAAGACCACAGATCGCGCTCTCGCTCAATGAATAAAAGACATATATGGAAATCTGGAGAAAGGCACACGAGGTTACAAGGTAGCCTCCATTGAGAAAACAACAGTGCACTTTGGTTTCCATATTATCACAGGAAAGTTATTCCAAAAAAACAGACCTACACAAGTGACCGGATTTGTAGTTGACCTCGCAGGGAAGTGTACGGAGGGACTAAAAATGAACTGAGCAAAATTCCTTATAAATCAGCTAGAGCTTGACTATAGACAAGCACAGGACCAAGGGCATGAGTTCCAGTTTAGCTGGTTTCTCATACTCATCGCTTTCATCACTTGGGAACTGCCCGAGGGAGCCACTTTTCTGGAGATCGAACCCTTCGAACCACTAGCCGCGAAGTTTTGTATGCTGTGGTACTCCAGCGACATGAACAAATAGTGGCAGTCCAATGTCGTGTTTCACGCTTACTACACTCAGTTGAAGAATTCCATTCAGTCTACACCGCGCATCACACCCAACACGCTTCATAGGTTTAGACCTTTGATGAAATTCAACGCAGATCATCACTTCACCTACATCACAGCACGCGCAGATGAGCACAAACAACAACTCCAGTCATATTACAAGCTGACAGAAGATGACTTGGAGGAGATTACCAAGGAATGGTCAACAGACCTCCTTGTTGCAGCAGACCCCATAGATATGTCTGATTTAGATAGCCCTGAAGCTATGCCAGATACACCAGGACCACGCAATACTAAGAAGGATGTGGAAGTTCAAGATATCCATAGCACATCCATGAAGATTGTTTCTCTCTTACCTGTGAAGGGAGGTGATGACGAAGAACTAGGGGGCATATAAGTTTAGCAGAACAAAGGCGAGGCTACTCCGCCTAGAGATGAGGAAGATCCCTCCAAGAAAAGGAAGATTACCCCACCAAATCCCTCATCCCGAAAGAAAGCTAAGGCCACCCAGATGTAACACCCTGTTTCCCCCAAATTTGTAATTAATCCTAATACAGGAATTACCATGCTAAAGCATGATGAAAATGTAA
>SNQJ01S0028306.1:103000-114521 GCA_010110895.2 Picea sitchensis
TTTAAATTATGATAGTGGATGTGTTACACCAGACCACCCTTAAAACTACCCTTACCCTGGATGATTTCGACTTCTTAATTGTTGCACTGAATGGTGTTTCACTAGAGATCGTAGAAAAGAAAGAAGCGAAGTAGGAGGAGTTATTCCACTGGATCACGGGTGAACTCAAAGAAGTGAAACATGCACTCCGGTCCAGCCAAATAGTTTCTACGACGCCCTTAACAATGGAAATACCAAGAATAAGCGATGAGCCCACTCAATTACACCAGATCATCGAGAAAGTCGAAGCTCTCCTTCGACGAGATCAAGAAGACATAACGCAAGCCACTCATTCTTTGGCGCAAGAACAGAGCGCACATGGAGAACAACAGAGGAAGGCGGAATAGGAGCATCTTGCCTTACAAGAGAAGTGGGAGGAGGAAAAAACACAGTTACAACAAAGCAAGGACCAGTTGCTAGCAGAGCAACTTGAAGTATAGGAAAGAGTTCACAAAGCACTACGCTCTATGGTGATCATAGAAGTGAAGATGGAAGCTCGTCTCCCATAGCAGGTGACCCAACTGGAAGAAGTAATCCTGCAACTTCAACAATGCATCATGGATTTGGAGCTCCGCATCGTGCCTAAGACACCCCAAGAGATAAGATATCTAAGAGAGGCCACTGCTCGAAGCGCAGTCAACAGATTAAAAACCTTGGCTTTAGAATGTAGGCGGCTAAGCACTAGAAGCTCCCAAACTTATGAAACCCTCGCAGAGAATCCAGAATTGCAGACATTGGAGGCACAACTCCAAGAATCAAAGAAGCATGCAGATCTGCTACAAGCGCAACTAAAGTCCGTGACCCCAGTCGAAAGAATGAAGAGGTTCACAGAACAATGCACAACCCAACAACAAGTACACACGCTACAAAGTAAAGTAATGGAAGTCTTTCAACGACTACAACCTCTCCAAGAGAAGGAATGCCAATTGTTCGCCGAACTTGAAAGCCAGGGAGATGAACTCGAACAGGGTGTCATCATTGCAGAACAGTGCCTGGAAGGACCGCTCAATGACACAGTAATCCAGGAATTTACTGAACAAGAGATTGTCGCACTGTAGTAGGTCGAAGCAGCTCGAGCCAAGGTCGAGGTGTTTGAAGCGGAATTTTTCAGACCTGAGTGACTCGGGACAAGTCACAGGTGAGTTTTGGGGGCCAGTTGGCCCTTGACCAAGTTTTGAAGAATACTTGGTCATATTTGACGACTTTTGGAACTGTGACAGCTTGCCAAGGAAGGAGTACAACGCGAAGCAGAAATTAAGGAAGCAAGAAATATTTTTGGGTCCATTTTAGGGTTTTGGGTTGATGTAATGGGAAAGGGATGTCGGTCGGTGGGTTTACCCACGCTTAGGCCCATTTTGTAATCTATAAATAGGCAATGTAAATAGAGGAGAATGATAGTAATGTAGTACATCTATGTGATGTATAACTGAAAGCTTAGTGCTAGTAACTGGATCTGTGTGATCGAATGTATCTTAGAGTGCTCTGTGAATGAGATCAAAAAGCTAAGTGCAAGTTGTTGTAGTCTTGTGCTGAAGAGAAAGGATGAAGGATCTAGCGAGCTGCGCAGATCTTTTGTCCTGTGCGAAGTAAGGGACATTGAAGTTCTGTGTTGTAACTACTTGACTGAGATAATATAAAGAAGACTTTGTGGACGTAGCCCCAGGGTGGGGGTGAACCACAATAACTATGTGTATAGTGCTTTGTGCTTCGATCTAATGTGTTTATCTCTTTCTTGGCTAAGTGCTTAATGTGATTAAGTAGATCTAGTTATGCTCTGTGTTGATGATATATGAATGAACATTAGATCTAATATATAAGATGCTTAGTGCTTGATCTATTGAATCTAACCTATATTTATGTGGCTAAGTATTGAATCCTATTTAGTATAAGTATTCACTACGATGCTCTGTGCTATCTGTGAAGTACCAGACAGGTTAAATATTGATGAAGGATCTATGCTAAGTGCCCTGTAAAAGATATAATCACATATCAGTGTCCCAGCTAAGGTTACAGACATCTGAGTCCTGCAACCACCCCTGCCTCTACCTCGGATGAGACTTCATCTGCTTCACAGGTGTTTCCAAAAGGGCCAGTAGTTAGGGATTTGTTGGTGCGCTCTTGAGCATTAAACCCTGAGTCTGCCCCTGTGCCAAAAAGTGACAACTTGTTCTAGCTCTGCTCCTCAGCTTTCAACCTCTATGAACAATTGGCGTGCCTTATCTTGCACAGGTTGGAGTTGTTGAGTTACTTCCATAAATTTTCTCTGGATCGTATGGATCTGCTATTGGGTGGTTCTTTTCTCTTGAGATCTCTTCATTCCGTCTACAACTGACAGGGCCTTTAGCTGCGCCTATAGTGTGTCTATGTGTTGCTTCGCTTCCTGGAGTTACAACTCCAATGCCTGCAATTCCAGATTCTCAGCGAGCTTCTCATATGTTTGGGTGCTACAGTTACTCAGCTGCTTGCATTCCAGGGAAAGAGCTTTTAGTCTGTCAACTATGCTGTGGGCATTTTCTTCCCTTAGGTCTCTTACATCTTGCGAGGTCTCAGGCACTGCACTTAGCTCCAAATCTGCTATGTGTTGTTGTAGTTGTTGAATCACTTCTTCAAGTTGTGTCACCTACTGTGGGACTCTCTCTTCGGCCTTTACTTCTACAACTGTCACAGAGAAAAGTTCTCTGTTGACCCTTTCCTTTACTTCGATTTGTTTCACAAATAACTGTTCCTTTTCTTTCTGTAGCTGGAATTTTTCTTCATCCTACTTTTTTTGGAGAGCAAGATTTTCTCATTCTGCAGTACTGCATTTCTCTAAAAGGTCTCCCTGTACTTGTGCTAAATCCTGGGTAGCCTGCATTGTTTCCTCCTGTGCTTGTCGAAGGCGAACTTCGACTGTATCAAAAATTCGGTGGAGTTGAGATGACTTATCTCCCAGTTTTGGTGTTTCCAATGGCAGAGGCACAGTGGAAACTGTGCGGCTAGACTGTAGTGCCTACTACACCCCTTGAAGTTCAACCTTAATTCGATTGTATATCTCCTCTTGCTTAGCCTCTTGCTTCTCTGCTATCTCCAGCGAAGCATCGTTTAGGGATGCTACAATGAAATCGAAGTCATCTGAGGTGAGGGTAGTCTGCGTTTTGGTCATAGAGGCTTTCGATTTCTTCCAAGAAGAAGGCTTCCGGGGGAAACCTTCCTTTCCTTCGAGGGATCCTCCTCGTCTCTAGGTGGTGTAACCTCACCTTTCTTATGTTCAAATTCTGCACCAGCTATCTCTCCACCATAACCTCCTTGCTCAGGTGAGATGGAAGCAGTCTTCACTGAGGTACTACTACATCTTGGGCTTCTTCATTTTTCTTTGTCTTGTTGGGTCCAAGTGTATCATGTGCTGCTTCTGGACTGTCAATATCGGATATCTCTGCAAGGTCTGCTGGAATGAGGAGGTATGTCGACTAGTCTTTGGTGATATCCTCCATGTCCTCCTTTGTTATCTTGTAGTAAGATTGAAGTTGCTTCTTGTGCTCATCAACGCTCGCTGAAATATAAATGAAATGGAAGTCCATGTTGAATTTCATTAAAGGTCGAAACCTGTGGAGAGTATTTGGCATGATGCGAGGCTCAGACTGGATGGATGTCTTCAACTAGTTGTAATATGTATGGAATACAACATTTGAATACCATTGCTTGTTCATGTAACTGGAATACCACAGTGTATTGAACTTCGATGCTAGAGGTTCAAAGGGCTCGATGTCTGGGAAGGTCGCACCTTCTGGAATCTCCCATGCGATGAAAGCGATCAGGATTAGAAGCCAACTGAAATGGAACTCATATCCTTGATATTGCACTTCCCTGCAGTGTAGTTCCAACTGGTTCAAGAGGTACTTCACCCAATTCATTTGTAGGCCCTCTGCGCACTTTCCTGCAAGGTCGACTACAAAACCAGTCACTTGGGTGGGTCGGTTCTTGCGGACTAGATTTCCTACGATCATCTGATAGGAAAGGCGCATTGTGTCGCTCTTATTAGAAGCTACCTTGTAGCCTCGCATTCCCTTCTCGACATCTCCGTAAGTTTCCTTGATCCTTTGTGTGAGAGCGTGGTCCATGGATTTTCTCGGATAGAAATCTTGTAGGTCGGGTCCTTGCATGCTAAGCCCGGTGATTCGATTTATCAACTTCAGATCCACTATTATACAATTGTTTAACCAGAAGTATCTTCCATGGTAACAGGACAGCAACAACTTGATGAATGCATTCACTTCTTGTTGCCTTCCGAAGTGAGGAATATTCATGACATTGAGCAGTGTGGACTGTGCGAGGTTCATAGTCCATGACTAGAGAACTATATTCAAATTTTTTCCCTTTGTTCTGGTCAAGTACTTATGTGGGGCGAGCATGTTGTAGACCTTCCTATCACCGAGGTTGAATTCCCTAAACTTCAACACTGTAACATTTTCTTGGTCTGTGCGAACTCTGCGTATCCCTTTCAGAAGGTACGCAGTGACCAAAGCGTACTCAAATTCTCTGGGCACACTGTCTCGATTTATTGCGCCACTCAGAGGTGGTAGATAGGCGAGTAAAATGCTCAGAATCAACTTAGTATTTGCGAGATCGTCTCTATGCTTGGTTCTCTTTTCATCGGTTGGTCGGGATGTCCGGCTCGAGTAGTGGATGGAGACGCTTGCATTGTTCTTGTGGATGAAGCCTGGATACCTTCAAACATCGACATGACTCTCTCAATCATCAATTCGATCAAAACTTCTTCAACAACTTTCTCTTCGGCGCTCAATTCTTCCGACATACGCACTCAGGGTGAGAAATCGTGGGTTCGGGGAACAACTTAGACATAGTACTGAGATAGAGAGAAAGAGTGGTATGATCACTGTATAAAATTGGCTTAGTCTACGAGATTGAATTCTCAATTGGAAAAAGTGTTCTTGGTGCATGGCGCAGCGGGATAAATAGGGAACTTGACAATGGTTCGCTTGCAATGGGTATGAGCCTCCATTAACTCTTGCTCGGTCCGTTATGGCGTGGTCCAATGGTCTGATGACGAACCATGATTTCCTTTATGCCCGTTCGGAGCGTCGATTGAACGATTATAATGTCCCCAATGGCTATATTGCTTCGTCATGGTGAAGTGCCATGTGTCATTGTTCTGATATCCCGACGAAGCTCCCATTTTGCAATTTTTTCATCTACCAAATTCCCTTTGGAACCTTCTGCAACTTTTCAATCATATCTCTCTTTTCACTTAACTTTCTATCCTTTTTTCCAGTGAGCTTCGTCTTGGTATTCCATTTTCCATTTTGATTCTTATCTTCTTTGGTCATAGTCACTTCACGTTGTTGAGATTCTTCCCTACGATTCCTAGATAATACATTGTCTTTGTCTAGGGTAGGTACTTCGGTCTTCTTTGGGTCTTATAATGTTCTTTTAGCTTCAGCATTTGGGTTTCTAGTGTTAAATAGCTTCGATGTGCTCTCCTGTTCTTCAATCAAGTGTGTGATCCTTCTAGTCATGAAATCTTTTAACTCTTGTTTCTTCTGTTCCAAAACTTCTTCTTCTTCCTTTCATCTGGCTCGATCTCTATCAATACAAGGTTTTCCTAGTAACATAGTAAATGGGGCATTTTCTTCAATAAATTTAATAATCTCAAAATCTTCTTATGTCGAAGTTCCATTAGCGTTCATAGGTATGCGAGTGAGCTTCCCACATTGGTTTATCAACTTTCCTCTGAATAGTCCTATTCCTCCTAATGAAGGGATCATAGAAGGCTTCCCTTTGGCTTCCCAAGTTCTTTCTATCATGATATTCACCTGTGTTTCTTCATCCAGAACACAGTCAATGTCAAAGTCTCATATTCTTACTTCAATGCATTCTTTTTCCTTGAAGATCTCTGATAGTCTGACATGTCGATGGTCATTCAGGGTTTCGTTTATTTTCAGCAATAATTTCTCTGATTCTTTCTGGGGTTCTACCATTTCTGGATCTGCCTTAGGGTTTCCTCTATTCATATTCATTTCTTCCATCTTAGCAGTCATTCTAGGGAAATCTAACACTTCATGGTCCATAGCTTTACAACAAAGACAACCAGGTATTTTCCCATGGCATTCCTTAGCAAGATGTCCCAATCTTTTGCAACTATAACAGAGGGTTAATCCTCTCTTTCTTTTAAATGATCCCCGGCCTTTCCGGTACTACGCACTAGTATCATGGTAGCTAACCCACAAAAAATTCCTTATAGGATCCTGCATCCATTTGTTAGTCCAAACATTCTTTCTATTCATAGGTATAACATATCTTTCACTATTCTTATCAGATCTACTCATATCAATCCTTCTTTCATCTATTAGTGCCCTAGTTTTCAAGCTAGGACAAAACCTATCAAACATACCTAGATCCATACTTTAGAAACAAAAGTTTCCACTTATCTTACTTCTACAGACCACAATGCTTCTAGATCTAAAACTTTTAACTATTCTTACCTTTTATCAGAGCACGGAGCTTGTAGATCTTTCCTCTTTTAATAAAAAATTCTCACTTTTCCCTTTCTTAGAGCACAAAGCTTTCAGATCTTTCTTCTTTCCTTCAGATCCGAACTCCTTTCTCCAGATAGGGCTTCTTTCTTTGGCACAAATATTTATAAATCGAGTAGGATGTTGCGCACTAGGGAAAATATCTGCGCAAAGAGCTTTCACAATCTCAGGTCGAATCTTTGCACAAAGCTTCTTCTTTCTCAGTTCCCAACAATCGCAGTTTCAGGTCCCGGCAACAAAACCATTTGTTGGCACAGGAGCATACCCAGGGTTCAATGCTACAACAGCGCACCAACAAAGCCCTAACTATCGGCCCTTTCAGCAACACCTACGAAGCATATGAAGTCTCACCAGAGGTAAAGGTAGGGGTGATTGCGAGACTCAGGTGTCTGCAACCTTAGCTGGGACACATATCTGTGATTATAATACTTAATAAATCACTTAGCACCGTCAGTTCCTCAATATGCAATCAATATCCACTTCGTTGATAAAACAAATCTTCGCAACATTCACACTAATATAATGTATTTAAGCACTTAGCATAGGTAAATATATCAGATTGAGAAAATCAAGCACTAAGCATAGCCATATAGATCAGATCTAACATTCTCACATATAAGAAGCACAAAGAATAAGAAGATCTATCTAAATACATAAAATCACTTAGCAAATAACATGTGAACACATCAAGACAAAGCACCAAGCAACATAACACAGTGTTTACGTGGTTCACCCCCACCTTGGGGCTACGTCCACCAAATCTTCTCCTTTATTGTCTCTAGTCAATCAGTTACAAGCACAGAGCCTCAAAACCCTTACTCTACACAGGACAGAAGATCTGCCCAGCTCACTAGATCCTTCTTCCTTGCATTACAACACTAAGCCTTCCACAATCTGCTACAAGGACTTGCACTTATCTCTGCAAGTCTCTTATAGTCATGCACAACACACTTATAGACTCTACTTGCACTTAGCATACATTCACATCACAAAGATGCACCACACTTCTATCTAGCCTAAGCGTCTATTTATATATTACAAAATAGGCCTAAACATGGGTAAACCCATGGGCCGACATCCCAATCCCATTACATAATCCCAAAAACCCAAAAAGGGGCCGAGTCCCGTGATCTCCGCTTCATCTTCCGCTCCTCCTTCGATAGGCTGTTGAAGTCCAAAAATAGGTCAACATGACCAAGAATCTCCCAAAACTTGGTCAAGGGACAACATCATCCTATTTTCCAAATATCCCTTCCAAGGTGGTCCAGGCTTCATTGAGAGTCTTACAGGAAGATATGTGAAAAAGGAGATTGACAGAAATAAGACTGCAAATTGTTCTGAGTGCTTCATCCATTCAATTTAAGTAATTGGATTTTTCTATGGCTGATGTCAGTTCTGTATTTTTATTCAAGGTTAATCTGTACAATAATTTGGTTCATAGATGTATGGATATTTTCTCCTTCCATGCAAAGTAGTTGTAAGGTGTAAGAAATAATTCTTTTTGGAAATCCATCTTTCCGTTGTCTTCAATATTTTGTGCCTGCAAAAAAATTTGGTGTAGCTTTTTCTTAGCAGTCTGTTGGCTCTGATACCATGTAAATTTTTTGAACCTACACATAATATATATAGCTAGAAAATACCACACACATTTGCGGAGATAAATTGAGAAATAATAAGAAAGAGAGAACAAATGGAAGAATTCTCATTAACTGTAATGAATAATGAATAATTTACACATGATATACTCTGTATAAATCAATGAATGTGCACTGGAGGAGAACCAATGCACCATAGTGGTGTTCTAGAGTGATCTATACACACACCAACAATTACAGGAGTGAACTGCCACCTAGTCTAGTCTCTCAGGAAGTTACGGGAGTGAACTGCCACCTAGCTGAGTTAACTAGTCAACTAGTCTTTAGTTAACTGACTGAACAAAGTGAAGTGGGGATTATATCAAGGAATCAAGATTAATGCACAAGTATGGTGATTATCCCAAGGCAAGTGCGCATTAACATGGTGATGATCCCAATGTTGCATGGTTACAAAACCAATGCAACATCTAGACTCAACTCAACTAGTCAAACTGAAGTGTCAACTGAAAGAGAATATTCTCCAGGTGGAATATTCTCCCCTAAAATATAAGAGACTGGATAATGACTAATTATGACTAATAAACAAGGAAAAACCTTAGGAAAAAAAAATCCTAGGTGTGTGAAGTAACTCCAACACTAAAGTGAATATTTTTAAGTGCATACCTGATTCAACCCTTCCAAATTTAAGCTCGATGAATCAAGTCCCCTATTTACTGGAGGTTCATTTAACAAATGACCAAACTGCAATGAATGACGATAACAACCCAATTATTTTTAAAGACACAATGATATGTATCTAGAACTACAAGAAAACTATCCTCAAATGCATGAAAAATTTACTAACTATAACACATGCCAATCCGGTGTTTGGTTCATCATTTTGAATTAACTCCTTCAAACTATTATGAAAACATTTTGTATACTCTTGTATATCCTCTATGGACATGGAATCTATCTCCTCATCTGTTTTGTAAACAAAATTGATATGAGAATTGGCTTCAACTCTCTGACGGTTCAAACCAACATCAACACCATAAAAAATTGATTCGAAATTTTCCCCGATTGCATTATTGGCCTCCTTTCCAACATTTGATGTAGCTCACATATCTGAATGTGAGGCAAATTCCAATGTTGGATGAGATACCAAAGGTCATGCAGGCCTCTGCAATTTTGTGTGTCTGTATCCCCCTTTTTGATCATATGTTTGTCATTTACCAACCCCATAATAACTGGATGATAGGCTAGTATAATCAGGGTGCATGCCCATGAAAAACTCTGCATAAAAGAGTCTAGAAAATTAATGTGGAACCTCATAATTCCATGGAAACTTCTCATACGTTGCCAAAAATCTATTATAAAGGTGTCCTACTATGTTGGGATGCTTAAAATATTGCACCTTCAACATCTTTCTCTTTGGCCCCTCTTTGAAATTGAACATAGAAATTGAATCTTCTTTTGAAACTCTATTTTTTACTACTTCTCATTTATCGGGGCCCATCACCTCCGACTTTAGTCTCCTCATAAAATCGATAAAACTATGAGTCGTTGGCCCCATCTTTTGATATGCATCCATAAAGTTCTGCAATGAATGCAAAACAATCTCCAAGATTTTCTTAGTCTCTCGAGGGAGATCCAAGCACCTCAAATCATTATCCAGCCGGTTTTTAACACATGAGCATCATTCAAGGGTCATCCCTTCAGTATACCCTTCCCAAGGAATATCATCACCAACATTTGAGGTATAGGTGGACATAGGTGTGTAATCTTTTGTTTCTTGATAATGCCCCATAAATCCACCTTCACCCTCTTCACCAACATTGGAATATTCATGATAACCACTCTCTCTTTCATTATCTTCTCTCACAATAAACTCATCCTCTACACATACACATTTGAAACTAATTACAACATTTAATAGAAACAAAAAAACATAAAAAAATAAAACACACACACACACACACACACACACATATATACACACAAAAACAAAATTAAAAAAATTACTGAACATATTTTCTTGTCATGATGTATTCCCTACATTCTCCGGTGTTGGAATATTAATGTCCAACATATCTAAGAAATTTGCATCCATAACACTATTTTGAGCACATTCTCTGGATGATCTATTCACAGATTCATTTGATAATCTCCTCCTTTGACTAGATTGTCTTTGGTCACTACTAGTTGCCCCTCCCAAGTTTCCATGCCTTGCTAAGATATGGGTCTCCGACGTCCTCGAAGTCTGAGTCAAAGAAGGAGTTCCTCTTAATCCTTAATTGGATAGCCTAGAGCGTTTGTGAGGATTTTTTGGAGACTCTTGTCTTGACATCTCGCCTCGATCTAGATATCCTTTGAAAATCCATGAATATGAAAGTTCATAAGTTATAGAAACATAAAATGGAAATATAATTTATAAAACAACTTGAAGGAATTTAAGCATTTATAACCACTTCAACGAATCAAAGACATATATTGAAAAAACTAACAACTATTTTTTTTACTATGATGTTATATATAATGAACATGAAAATATTTAAATATAAAAAAATGTAACATGTAGAAGATAATCTATATCTATGTGTAAATTGTAGAAGGTAATTTATAAGATAATCTATACATGTAACATGTAGAAGGTAATTTTTTTATAATGTTTATTAAAGAGTTATTTAAATTATTTAAGATTCCTACCAAAGTGAACTTGTTGTCATATATATTGGATAAGGAGACTCATCCTTAGTGTACCAAAGCATAGGACAATGCTTGTGTCCCACTCTTCAAGAATAATCGGTAAAATATAGTATGAGACTAGGGCTAGACAAAAATAATGAGTAAAAACTAATATGTTTTGCACTCGTTATCCCTCACCTAGGGAGCAAATTTTTCCACCACCATCAAACTCCTAAACCTATGGTTCTAAGCCAAGGTTATAAACCTAGATGGTGATGCAATATGAAGGAAAGCTAATTTAACTAGTACCTTATATAATATTGAGATATAGGATATATGAACTTGCAAATTACTTAAAGAACTTTAATAAATGCATCTAATAAAATTGAAACAAGGGAAAATAACATAAAATTTCTTTATTGGTATCAATAGGGTTCACAGTAGATTAGATTAGTATGGGATTTATTAGGCAGATACAAGATAAGCAGAGTAATCAATGGGTTTAAGTAGAAGGGTTATAGTGACTGTAATGCTTAGTATGATGTTTACGTAATGAATACATACTGTAATTAGTGACATATTCCACATAAGTTGAGCTATGTAATAGAACAATAATACATATATGATTATTATGGAAACACTTATACACCTATCCAAGAAGCGGAGAGTAATAGTGAAACCAATGTATTG
>SNQJ01S0028306.1:122192-137739 GCA_010110895.2 Picea sitchensis
TATATTATTAGAATAAAATTTATTTTTAATAGTCCCCGAGGTGTAGGACAGTAGGTGACGGAGTGTGTTGTTAAGCTACTCCGTGATGTTAAAGTCACCGGTTCGAAACCTGCGGGGACAAAAAATCCAACCATGTTAAGGGTTGGTGCAGGCCGGGTGCAATCTCCGGGTGATTTTGACGGCTTAAATGCCCATGAATCGCGGTTTCTCAAGCCACAAGTTAATCGCATACCCAACAGGGCCCGCACAAATTAACAAAAAAAAAAAAAAAAAAATGAATCAAAAAATTAAAATAAAACTATTTATCAACTATAAAGTGAAAGTGAAGATTATTCCATATTATTACAATAAAAATGCAACAACTTTTATACTAGTGTTTAATTAGACTTCAAACTCAAAAGGAGTTGATAAATAGGAGTGATAATGTTAACTCCATCTTCAACTACTTTATGTTAAGGCAACCCTTTGGTAGTTAATACCAATGTTAACTCAATGTTGATCTTCGTGGGGTTTGAAAATGACATGTTAGATATCCCATATTATTTGTCCCGGGGCCTCACTAGTACTCTTTCCATTTTTAGATTTTATTTTTAGAAATTAACTATTTTTTTTAATGTAATCTTCAAGAATTCCAATAAGATGAAGTTGTGATATTTACATTTCTTAATCATTTGTCAATCAAATAAAGTAGTGTTGAAAAATAAGATGCAATTTTGAAGTAATTGGTTTTTATGTATTAACATTTAAGTATCTCGAAAACTAAGTAAGAAAAGAATGTAATTTGAAGTGAATGTGATTTTGCAATATTTGTTTTGGTAATAGTGTCTCTTGGCCTATTTTACATGTAGAGTTGTTGATCGTTCTTGACATAAGTTTTTATAGAGCTTGTGTTTGGTAGAGTAGGAATCCAATCCAACATATCTCCCATGAAAACAGGGTTCTAGTGAATTATGAATCTCATTTTTATGGTAATTAAAATATAGCTACAAGAAAAAAAGTATAATTTCATAGCACCAATAAATTATGAATATCATTTATGTGGTAATTGAAACACAGTTACAAGAAGAAAATAACATCTAGTCGAAAGCAATTTATCACGATTTCCAAAAACTAGAATTTCTAACCAAACCCTCATCAATCTCAAAATTGAATATCAAAACTTCATTGATGACTAATCTAGTTGCAGTAATCATGTAGCATGCACCTGAGTGTTTGGAAAGTGGGTTGATGAGCTTAATGAATTCAATTGCTCATTTCTCAAATGGTTGTAATGCAACAAACAAGTGTAGTGGTAACTCATCTTACCTAGAAGGTCTATTGATTCTTTGACATACATCACAAGAGTTGGCATAGTTTTCAGCATCTTTGAAGACTATAGTCCACCACAATCATATCCTATATTAACTTTTGGGCTATTGTTTTTCCCCAATAGTGGCCTCCCACCACCTCACTATGACATTCCCACAATATTATAAAGTGCTCATGATCCATGATGACAATAACCTACATGTAATTTAGCAGGGCTTATACTCAAAATAATTCCAAGTTCAACAATTGACTGTCGAGTGATCCTATAGATTTCACCCACTCCATCCTTAACAAGTGATATGGGACAACATTGTTCTTTATTGGCTTTACAATTAATTTGAAATAAAACTCCTAGAACAATAGAGGCTACCTATAGATAACACCATCCAAAACTACTTATTCACCAAGAAAAACTTAAAATGCCCACCAAGTAGTTAGTCCTTGAACTTCTGCAGGGAGTAGACCATTTCCAACCCTTCTCTCTTAGTACTTGTGTAGTTGTGCTCTACCTTTGACAATGTTCTACTAGTGAAGTATATAGGGTACTAGTTCATTTTTCCTTCACTTGGTTGCCTCAATATCACTCCTAGAGAAATGACCAAGGCATCTATGTGTACATGAAATTCAAGGGTCCAATTCAGAAAAAAAGGATTGGTGCACTCACTAGTTTTTCCTTGAGGATGTCCAAAAAGGATTGACACTCTTTTTTCCATCCAAATTCCTATGATTTCTTCAATAATCATTCCATTGGTGCAATTATTGTGGCATACCTATGATAAACCTCCTGTGGTATCTAATGTGTTCAATGGTCAACTGTAATGAATGGACATTAGTTAGGATCTCCAAGTTGAAGTTGGCTACAATATCTATTGGATTCACAAGAACACTATCCTTGTAGACAATATGTCCCAAAAATGTGCAAAATTGCGTGCAAAAGATGCATTTCTTCAAGTTCTAGGATAATTGCAATTGACAACACATTTCAAGCACGAGGCACAAAATTGTGACATGATCTTTAGTAGACTGCAAGTAGTTTAGTCATCTACATACACTTTCCAAAAATTTATGAATGTACTCACAAAATGTTTTTACGACAATCCTATAAAATAATGTTGGTGTGTTCTTTAGGTCAAAGGGAATGAAATTATATGCATAGGATCCCCATTTTGTTGTGAAGGCCATCTTCCCTTTTTCTTTTTCTGCTATTTGGTCCAGATGGTACACTAAGAATCCATCATGAAGTGAATAGGTTTCTTTTCTAGCCAAATGATATAATACTTCATTGCTAGAGGGAGTAGGAAAGGGATCATAAATGTAGGCTGCATTCATCACCTAAAAATTCATGCAATACCTCTTGACTTCTTATCTTGGATCACTATTAGATTGATCTAGTCCAACTCCTCCATAGGACATATTAACCCCACCACAAGTGTTTTATTATTTTACTTGTTCCTTTATTCTAGGATTTAGTGATATGGCCTTCTCTTGATTGTCTTAGAGTATAGTTTCAATTTAATCCACATCTCACCAAGCTCTTCCTTGATTCACTTAATATTTGCAAAGTTCTAGGGAATAGATACAAATATTCCTTGAACAAGACCACAACCTTGAATATTTTCTCATTGTCCCAATAATCGCCAATGGAATCCAACCAAGGTTGTTTTTCTGCACCAATATTCAATTGTTTGATCTTTAGTCGTTCCTTCTATATCTTCTTAGTTAATCATCAGTTGTTTCTTTTGTATTCCTTTATCTTCCTTTAATTCCAAATGCCATAAATTATTTAAGTCATTATATTCCTTTTGTTTTTATTGTACCTTAGCACAATAATGGATGGATCACTTGCCATCACTCCAACTTCTTACTAGGTCTTGTAGTCGCAACCTTTGTTGACGAACCTCATAGACATATCCTCTCGGTCCATCCAACTTTTCATCAAACATAAATGATTTGACAAATTTAAGAGAAGACGTGACACCAAGAGTCTTACCTAGATATGACAAGTTCGAAGAAAACCCTTGCTTGAGTGTTTCCCCACTTGGATGCCTTGAGCATGGGCCCCAAGGTGTAGATGAAATTATGAACCCAACACGACTAGGGGCATCGCTCTATGATCCACTTCTTGACCCAACTATATATATGCAATACTTGATTAGTCTCCCTTTCGTACACTTTAGTGAAGGAAAACGGTTCTTGTGCTACTCTTAGAGTATTGATAACCTAATGCTCAAGTGGTGGGTTGAACCTATGCCACAACATTGGCTAAACCTCTTCCCAACTTTTTAAGTTGTCCTTATACATATCCCACCATCTATAGGGAGTGGACCTCAATGTTGCATATGGTGCTAGAGCTAGTTGTTATTCTAGGATCATTGAGCTCATGTCTTCCATAAATTCCTCTACATCCACGATGCCATCAAATATGGGAGGGTCCCTCAACTCTATACCAATCTAGGGAATTGATGCAATCATAGTGTAATGATGAAATTAAGTCTTATGATTTCACTC
Source organism: Picea sitchensis (assembly GCA_010110895.2). Taxonomy (NCBI): domain Eukaryota; kingdom Viridiplantae; phylum Streptophyta; class Pinopsida; order Pinales; family Pinaceae; genus Picea; species Picea sitchensis. The sequence goes on from SNQJ01S0028306.1 coordinate 126,009, forward strand.
CTTCCAATCCTAGAATGCATCTTGGGTATCTGATTCATAGGAGAAAATATTGTGCCAAGTCACCACTTCATCAGTCGTAGGGTTAACATAATCATCCCACATTTCATCCATCAAGTTTTATAAATGATCAATCATTGTGTCATCCATAATGTTATCCATTGGTTCTATGTACCAATCTCCCTTGATAGGATTGATAGATCATATCACTCTTGTCCCCCCTGCTTCAAAAGATATTTCCTTATTCTTCAAGTCAATAATGGCTTCATTTGCATTGGCTCATTCAAACCCTAAGAGTGTAGAATAATTGTTTTTCTCATCTACTATATTGATGAATTCAAAATCCACCATTGTCTTCATAATTCCATGGTTAACCTCAACATTCTCTAGGTGGCTTATAGGATAAATCGTATAGTGGTTTGCTAGATACAATTGGATGGACTAGGTGCAGAGTTCCCATAATCTCTCGTGACTTCTTGGGAAAGATATTCATGTTGGATCCCAGGTCCAGCATGACATCATGAATTTCATATCCATGGATCTTGACCAATTTTGGGTTTCTAGTTTTTCTTGACCCGTTGAACTTGTCTCTTAGGTAGACAAGCATGGATGATTTCCTCCTCCCTCCCTTAATAAATTGGTTGAAGGTTGATTTCAAATTCCTTATTAAACTTTCAACGTCTATAATTTTAATGAGAGAATAGAATAGGTCCCAAATTACCTATGAAATATGGGCTTCTCTTGTGACTCTGGGTTGCGGTCTTTGCACTTTCCTTCCTAGCCACATATAATTAGTATGATTATGGGTAGTGGTACTACTTCTTGCATAATAGTAGAAACTTCTAGTAGTGCTTCCAAATATTATGTAAAGTAAGTTTTTTGTTTGGCTGCATAAAAAATGGGATATATAAGAGCATATTTTCTAATGTGAAAAGGCTCCATGTTATCGCCATTAGCACATGTGTGAGTCCCTCCCCTGGTTATTACATTAATACTTGGGTCCCCCACCTTGATGATATTTCTAGGCTTAGTGTTCATCGGGTTTATATTACACTATCACATTCTTGTCTTCCAATTTTGTTATTAGGTTTGAGCAATCCTCAATTACATGACCCATGGTCTTGTGGTGCCCACATTGCACTATCCTTGGATGTGGACAATCCTCAAAGATATGTCCTATCTAATAATGGTTATAAAACCTTATGGGGACTATTTACCTACCATTTATTTCTCCTCAATAGCCTTCACCATATCTTCCCTATTCTCTTCTTCCTGTAAGTCTAACAATTTCTTCTTCCCCCTGAAAGGAACTTCTCTTGAACCACTTTGCTAGTGATTGTAAGGACCAACAATTCTCCATACCATGGTTTTTTTTCCTACATAATTCATAGAGTATTGTAGTTGGGGAAAGAGTGTATCTTTACAGCATCAAGCAAAGTTGTGGGGGATGTCCATAAACTTCATATATTTCACAATATTCATTAGACAAATTACCAAAAAACCTAGTAGGTGGCAGGGTTGATTAGGAGTTATAATCATCGTCTATATTGAGAGGAATTCATTAGCAATATATCCCTATGTTTTTACAAACTATGCACCGAAATTTTTCTCTCTCCATCTTGGTTTTGTTCATCTCCTAGATTTTCTTTGTTAATGATGACAACTAGGAATGGAATTTTTCTAGTTTGTGAGTCACACTTGTCAAGGGAATAGTTACAACACTTGTTTAGACAATACTAGGATACATGTTTATGGACTCAATCTTTGTGGCTTGGGCCAATGTTTTTTCATTGTGTGGCCCTTTTTCACTACATAAGTGGTACTCACATCAAAGGAAAGAGACCCTGAATGAAACATTCTTTGTGTTGGGTCTCATGTATAAGATAAGTCAATGTACTAACTAAGTCATGGAATAATTGATCACATTCCTAGGTGCTTTCACCAATGATTTACTTGATATCCTTTTGTTAGAAAAACAGGATCATGGAGCAATAAAATAAAACAAATGCGGAAATAAAACATTGAAGATACACAATAAAATAGAGACATAGATATACATGGTTCACCCACTGTGGGCTACGTCCACCAGAGAAATTATCAGGTCCTTCCTTTTTATTATCCAACAAAACGAAGGGATACAACCTACAACACACTCGATGTAACTTCCTCTTCTTTCTCTCACAATATCCTCTCTCAGAATACAACATTCACAATAATACACAGCCACAATAGAATTCCCTCATAAAAGAAGGTTTCCTTCTAGGGTAAAAAACCCTAACATAATCTCTACCGTTAGATCTGTGACTTAATGAAGAACAGTCAAGATTGAATATATAAATTACAATATACATTTACAAGGCAATTTTTCCTTCCGGGGCTTCGCCCCCGAACCCCTACTAGCCCCCCAGTCGGGGGGATGATCCCCGCATACCCCACAGGGGGGGAAAGGCCCCCCTGTAACCCCTCCCCCCTGCGTGGAGGGTTGTACAATCTACATGGGATATAAACATGAATGAAAACAAAGACCTCTAAATTAGAAAGATAATCAGGCTCCACAACCAACAATCTCCCACTTGGAGACTGATCACAACAACTCCACTCTTGTTGTACCTATTGGAATATGATCCACCTTGGACCTGGAAAATTTCTCATCTTCACCTTCATGCTTGAAGGGCAACTGAAACTGAGTAGGAACTTAGTTTCTCCCTGGTTAGTCCCTTTGTTAACATGTCTGCAGGATTTTGGCTAGTAGATATATTTTCCAACATCAAATGTCCATCTTCCAAGACGTATCGTATGAAATGGTACCTGAGTTGTATATGCTTAGTATTTGAATGGAAGACTAAGTTATTTGCAAAATGAATGCCACTCTCACTATCACAATACAACCTATTATTCTCCTGCTTCTTTTCCAATTCCTCCATAAACCTCTATAACCAAATCATTTCTTTACTAGCCTCTGTAGTAGCAACATACTCTACTTTTGTTGTTGAAAGTGAAAAAACCTTTTGTAGTTTTGAAATCCAAATTACTGTTGTTCCACCTACAGTAAAAACATACCCTATGGTTCTCCTCCTACTATATTTATCACCTGTCATATTTGAATCAACATATCCCTATAGAACAATTTTGGAACCTCCAAAACATAATGCATGAGTAGAAGTACCTCTCAAATACCTGAGAATCCACTTTACTACATCCCAGTGTTCTTTACCTGAATTGTTCATATACCTGCTCACAACTCCCACTGCATGTGCAATATTTGGTCTTGTGCAAACCATCGTATACATCAAGCTGCCAACTATTGATGAATAAGGGACCTTGTACATGTATTATATCTCTTCCTGTGTCTTGGGACACATTTCCTTGGTTAATTTGAAATGGCTGAACAAAGGTGTACTAATTGGTTTTGCATTCTTCATTCTAAACCTCTCCAACACCTTCTCTATGTACTCACCCTGAGACAATGTCAATTTGTGATTTTTCTTGCCTCTTGTTATTGTCATACGAAGGATTTTCTTTGCAACACCCAAATCTTTCATCGCAAATGAATTAACTAATTTCTTCTTGAGCACATTTATATCCTGCATATTAGACCCTGCAACAAGCATGGCATATACATACAATAGCAATATAATATAACTTCCATTTTCTAGCCTTTTAAAATAAACACGGTGATCAGAATGACATCTACTATAATCTTGTTATGTCATAAACCTGTCAAACATCAAATACCACTTCCTTGGAGCTTTCTTTAGGCCATACAATCTCTTCTTCAAATTGCATACTAAATTTTCCTTCCCTTTGACCTCATACCCCTGTGGTTGATGCATATAAATCACTTCATCCAAATCCCCATGGAGAAAAATTGTTTTTACATCTAACTATTCAAGATGCAAATCTTTAATTGTCACAAGACTTAAAATAGTCCTAATTGAAGTCATTTTAACAACAGGAGAAAATATTTCATCAAAATCTATACCTTTATTTTGTGCAAACCCCTTTACAACAAGTCTAGCCTTGTACCGCTTTTTGCCTCCATCTTCTTTCTTCAACCTATAAACCCATTTATTCTGTAATGCTCTTTTTCCTCCAGGAAACTGAACCAAGTCCCAAGTCTGGTTATTTAGCAAGGAAACCATTTCATCTTTCATGCCTTGCTCCCACTTCTTTTTAGTGTCTACCTACATTGCTTCTTTGTAACTTTCTAGTTCATCAGAAACGATCAACAATAAATAATACAAGGAAGGAGAGTATCATTCAGGGGGTATAATTAACATGGTATATCTTCTAACAACACTTGCAAGAGTTTGAGGTACATGGTGCTCTTGTTGTTGTACATTTTGATTTTTTGGTACCTTTGGAATTTCTTTTTCAATGATCTCATCAACTATTTCTTTCCCTGCAACTGATATTTGTACATGACCTTCTCATTGAATATGACATCTCTACATCTAATGATTTTTTTATTTTCATAATCCCGCAAGTGATAACCAAAATAATTAACACCATATCCAATGCAGGTACACTTCTTGGATTTTGCTTCAAGCTTTGTTCTATTTTCTTTATCAATATGGACAAATGCTTCACAACCAAATGTCTTAATAAATGAATAGTTTACCTTTTTACATATCCATTCCTCCTTTGGAATACCACCATCCAAAGAGCTTAAAGGTCCTTTGTTTATCAAGTAAAAATCAGTATCTGCCCAAAACTGTAAGGGTAACCTTGCATGCAATATCATACTCCTTTCACACTCCATGATGGTCATGTTCATCCTTTCTAACACACCATTTATTGTGGTGTTCCTGGAACTGTTTTCTCTTTACGAATCCCATGGTATGAACAATAATCATCAAACGCCTTGTTGTAGTATTCACCTCCATTGTCTGATCTGAGACACTTCAACCTTTTTCCTGTCTCGTTCTCAACCAAAGCTTTCCATTTCTTAAAAGTATTAAAAACATCAATTTTTTGTTGAATGCAATAAACCCAAGTTTTTTTAGTTGCATCATCAATAAAAGTAACATAATAACGAGAGCCACCAAGATATGATACATGAGCTAGTCCCCATACATATGTATGCACAAGCTCTAACCTTTCACTCTTCTTTTCTTTTTCAACTCTGAGAAATCTAACTCTCTTCTATTTTCCATAAACACAGTGCTCACAGAAATCCAAATAAATTTGTTTAATATCTAGTAACAAATTTCTTTTTTGAAGTATCTGTATCTCCTTCTCATTCATGTGTCCAAGCCTATGATGTCACGGTGTTGTATCCACTCCTATAGAATCTAAAGAGATATAAAAGTTAGTATTACCAGTACATAAATACAATGTACCTACCTTATCTCCTTTTGTTATCACCAGTGATCCTTTGGTGACCTTCCACACCTTATCTGTAAATATAGATATACAGTTTTCACTTGCCAACTACCCTATTGAAATTATATTTTCCCTTAGATCTGGAACATGCCCTACCTCTTTCAACAACCAATGATTTCCATTTTTTTTCTTCATTTGTACCTTGCCTATTCCAACAATTTTTCATGGTGCATCATCACCCAAATGAACCTGTCCAAAATCACCTTGAATATAATCTAGAAAATGTTTCCTATGGGGTGTGGCATGAAATAAAACCCCTAAATCTACTACCCAAGACTCAAAAATATTATCTACAGAAAGAATCAAAGCATCTTGTAACACATCATCTGTTACATTTGCTTCTTGAGTTTTTTTCTTGTTGTCCATCTCTTTGTCTCTTTGGAGCTCTGTAGTCTTTCTTCAGATGTCCTTTCTTCCCACAATTCCAACACTCTATCTTTCCCAGTCTAGATTTGGATCTACCCTTCCTATAATTCCCATGGTTCCCTAAGCCCTTTCCTCTATCCTTTTGTCTTCCCCTGTTCTCCACAATCAACGCATTACCTGATGTCTCACATGTTCTTTTCCATCTCATTTCCTCACTAAGGATAAAAACAACAACATCATCAAATTTTAGAGTGTTTTAAGCATAGACATAGTTACTTATAGCCATGATGTAACACACCCATGACGAGGCATAAAAAATTTCGCTTTTCTTAAAGGACAAAATCTCCATTCATTGTTCCTAATTTGGGAGGTTAGGGAACCAGTCCAACCTCTTGGTCAAGGATCTCCAATTCTGAAGCCAAACAATTCTCTGAGACCTTGATGGTCTCATTTTGTAGTTAAACACAGAACCTTTCGGCTTCTTGGTGCAGGTTTAAGGGAACCCGTGACCTTCCCTTTCGCTCCCCTACAAAATCTCAGAGTACTGGGCATTAGCTCCTTTCTTGGATAAGCCCCCTCTTGATGTGACCTTGGGTGATGACCTTACATGACCGTGTGATTGCGGATGCGGACAAAGGTGGTTTTAATAAGACTATTTTTTGGCCCACAGTTCTTCTCGTGATGACATGTACCTCGTCACTAAAACAGTGGTTGAAATTGTGGCCCGCTTAAGGAATATTATTGTCTGAGCATGTACTAGCCCCACAATCCCTTTTGTTCATCGATCTCTTCTCCTTTGGTGTTGCCTATGATCAATGAATGTTATCAATCTCCATTTCTCTCTTCTTTCATCCTTCCACGCGTCTGCACAGATTTCTACGATCTGTCGACACATAATTCCCCTCTAAATCAACGACTATCACTAACTCCGCCTTTCTGGCCTTTGGGAGTTTCAACTCTCAAACTCCACTCTCCTCTATGTGGAAATCTCCTGGAGTGGAAGATATGTTTCCACCTATCCCCTTGAAAGTATGGCTAGGATATCCTTTATGAGTTCGGCCTTCAAGAATCTCAAATCTCAAATCCTTTTTCTTCTCCTCCAATACATGGGATCCTGCCACATGTCCTCTTAGATCAGACGACCTAGGATTACTTCGGGTCTTTACTCGGAGTTCATAGACCTTCGCCACATCTCCTCCTAATATGAAGGTTATAAATCACTTTGGGACTTTACCTGGAGTGATCAGATATTCGCCATGCCTCCTCTCCTGATCTGACGATTGTAAATCACTTCGGGTGATCTAACAGTTCTGATCTTCTTTGGCTCTTCGGACTTCACGAATCTCAAATATCAACTCATAGATTCAATACAATTTTCCCGGAGCTCGCAATCTAACACCACGTATCCACCTTATCATTGACGACTCTCGTTGTTTCTGGGACTTCAGCCGTCGGCATTTTCAAATCTCAACAACCACAAGTCTCTAGAGTGAATCCTTTTGGAGTTCATGATTTGGTGACACTTTTCCAACCCCAGAGCGATGATTATCATTCACTTCAGTTGTTCAGGCTTAGGCAATATCAAACCTCAACTTCTCCTTCGCTTTTCTCTCAGAGTCCACAGTATTTCACCACGTACCCCTTTCTGTATCTGATGGTCCAGATTTACTTCGGGTCTTTGGGCTTTGGCTATTTCATTTCTCAAACTGAAACTCCAGTGTAACATTCCCCGGAGCTCGTGATCTGGTGACAAGTGTCCCCTCACAGATCGACAACTCTCGGCTCTTCGATTGTCCGGCCTTCGGGTGTTTCAACGTTACACCTATGCCTCCTTTTGGATCTCCTAGCCTATTGACATGTATCCCCTCTGGATCCAACGATCCAGATCCGTTCTGTCCCTTCGGCTCTCCACGCTTCGGTAATCTCAAGTTTCAAACCTTGAGAGATTCTCTCTCCTGTGCATACGAGCGTTAAGAATCGTGCACTTCTTCTCGGATCCAATGATGGTTGACCCTCTGCGCTCAGATCCAATGGAGGAGATATGTTCTCTTCTCTTGTGTTATCCTTATTCGCTAGGCACTGATCCAACGGATCAGACTTCCCCTTACAACCAATTCGATGGTTATTGTTGCTCCTCCTAGGGGTCTATCTCTTGGACTTCGTATGCACACCTGAAAGTGCTATTTTTTCTGAGCTTGATCCCCTTGAATATTTCACCTTCCCATCCATTCCTTGCATTTCATGGATCTAGTCAAACTCAAATCAAAATTCAATGATGATCGATGGTTCACATAAATTGTGGGGCCCTAACATGCGTTCTCTTTATCAAAGAGTTTGACCTCCGCAATTTGGAAAGTACTCACCCAACTTGTTCTTAACTGGAGTCGTTGATCTTCCAGCCCGATGAGATCAACAACGTTGGTAAATTATGGGCTGCAAACTAGCACCTCTGCTAATTTCACCTTCGCGCTCCGCAACGATTCCCCACCCTAGATATCCATTCATAGATCTATGGTTAGCAGTGATTGTGGGGTTCAACCTTTGCCATCAGGGGAGTGCTCGCTTGACTCTAGTCTAATCCTAGTCATTGACCTTCCATTCCTGATGAGATCAATGACGCAGGTTGATCACGACCATGAACTAACATTTCTGCTATCAGGTTCTTAAGTCATGGGTAGTTCTGGTAACTTGACTATCGTCTACTTCCTAGATCTAATGGTCGGGATGGTTCCTAGGCATCCTTAGATCTAAGGTTCATATTTAACTTCATTGTCCTTCCTGAGCCCTTTTATCTCTGAAAGACTTAAGAGATTTGCGCTCTTTCTCTTGAAATTAACACTTGGAAGAATCCTTATATGCACCCCTTATGTCATTCCTCAACTCTAGAGCTTAAGTGGTTCTCGGTCTCTTCCTACCTTGTAGAGAGCCTGTGCATACATGCACTATCTCTCCTGAGATTTAACAGACTCCCTCCTCCAAGGGACTCCAGACAAATAGGAGTGTTGACATGCATACGTGAAACTGTGTCCAGGATCGACGAACTCACAGTTCGTGGATCTAGTTTGAGCCACCGCAGGGCGCAACATTTACGAATACAAAACATGTCCAATTCATACAATGTCTTACTTAAATACACAATTTAAACAGGAATACATAGATATAGTATAACCATTAAGAAAACATACACATCCCCGAGACCTTCACAGTATATCCCATTTCATTACATAATTACAACTTAATTTCAAAGGGTATGAGAATACTTATCTATTACAAGTTGCATCCAACCAACTGACTGTGGATGTGTGCCTTTCCACCCAACCATAGGCTTAGAGGCATTCATTCTTATCACTATGGCCACCCCCGTGCCAAGCCATGATATCACTAGGGAATTTATGCCATATCTCAGAGAAACTCTCTCTGTCACAACGACCCTATGAGGTTTATCATATGCTTCCTCAACATCAAGCTCGTGTTTGGGTCCTTTGGGTTGTGTTCTCATCACTTCCTTTGGGTTCACACATTTCCCTTACAAGCTTGTGCTCCCCTTCTCGTTTGCGATGTGTGTATGTATGTATCTTACCTTCCTTCCTTTGGAAGGTTTTCTGACTTGTCTCGTTCCTTCTGTCAGAAGGAAGCTTGGGTCTGCAGGTCTTTGTGGTACTTCGAGATGGCATCCTACAGCTAGACCATGCTTCCATTCATGGGGTTGGTTGATGATTCAACCACTGGTCCTTTCTTTATTAACTAATTTCTTTCCTCTAGAGATATTATGGCTCGTACTTCAAGGCTTCACCCCCCAATAGTCAGTTATGGGTAATTTAACAATAATACATTTACGTTGTCCACATGCCTTAGCATGGTAATCCCATTTTATGATTAATTACAAGTTGGGGGAAACATGGGTGTTACAATTCCCTCCCCCTTAAGGGAACACCGTCCTCAGTGTTCTTTCTCAAGAACACCTATCATGCCTTTCTCATTCAATTGTTTCAGAAATATTGATCCTTCTTCCTCGGTCAGGTCCTTTTTCAAACCTTAATTCTTGGTCACCTTCTTTCAATAATTCTTGGACAACAAGCACATTAATTATAGTCTTATGGGAAAACATTGCATAAAATTTCTAGGAAAAATTTCATAATATTAGCACAATAATTGTCTGCCCAGTTTGTGAATTTGTATCCGCATGGTTGTTTTGTTATCCAGGCTCATTGTTTTTCCTTGACATAACCATTGGGTGCATGATCCCCATCAATATTTTACAAGAAATATCAAGGTTTCATCTTCTTTGTGGTCACTCACCCTCCAGGCCTAGGCTCATGCATCCCCTTCTTTGCTATACAGTCCCTTGGGTGATCCATCTTGCCTTGTCAAGGTTTTCTCGCACAGGAAGAACTACCCATCGTGTGCATGATCCCAATAGTTTACAACAACTATCATGGTCTCCTCTTCCTTGCATTCACTCATCCTCCAGGCCTAGGCTCAGGCATCCCCTTCTTTGTTATACAGTCCCTCGGGCGATCCATCTTGCCTTGTCAAGGTTTTCTTGCACAGGAAGAATTCCAGAGACTCTGTCGAGTCTTACAGTCAAGGCATCCCTCAAAATTTCTCTGTCGAGGCATCCCTCCAGCTTGTGTTACCTCACCAAAAAATATTCTAGGTGATCATGGCTTACCACGGTGTTCTCATGGCTCAGCAGTAGCCATTTTTCATGCTGTTACAGCTTGACAACCTTCCATCTTAGCTAAAGTTAGGGATGAAGGTTACTCTCCTTCTCCCGGTACCGTAATAGATAGGGATGAAGGTTACTCTCCTTCTCCTGGTACTGTCATAGATAGGGACGAAGGTTACTCTCCTTCTCCCAGTACCGTAATATATAGGGATGAAGGTTACTCTCCTTCTCTCAGTACCGTAATAGATAGGGACGAAGGTTACTCTCCTTCTCCTGGTACTGTCATAGATAGGGACAAAGGTTACTCTCCTTCTCCCAGTACCATAATATATAGGGATGAAGGTTACTCTCCTTCTCCCAGTACCGTAATAGATAGGGATGAAGGTTACTCTCCTTCTCCTGGAACAGAAAGATTTAGGGACGAAGGTTACTCTCCTTCTCCCGACTCAATCATAGATAGAGACAAAGGTTACTCTCCTTTTCCTGAGTTAGTCTCTATTTCATGCGATCAGATTATACTCTTTCTTAGTTCTCCCTCAAACCTGAGAGCTCAGCTTCTCATCTCTGCACTTCTTTGCAGATCTTTCCCTTTCACCTGTATCACAGGTATACAAAAATTCATGAGACATCATAAATTTTTAAATTCAAAATTTCCTTGTAAATCTGTCACCTACAGATTTAAAATTCCACATTTTATTTCCATATTTGTTCCACACAGGAACCAAATTCATAATTATGGGACTTTCCTTCCCATAGCGGTTTGGCTTAGCAGGAAATTGGTCTTCCTTATGGGCTTACAATGTTGCCATATCCAATACCCCTTTGTTTCCTGCACTTTCAACTTCAACCATCCAAACAAATTGTTAGCTTTCCTGTGCACATACATTTTTATTGCACCTTTACAACGTTATCACAAACAATTTCAGAATCGTGCCTACTAACAATCAAATTCACTTTCTCAAAAAGGAAATACCATTCCTTGCAGTTTGGCTCAGTAGGCAATTGGTCTTCCTTATGGGCTTACAATACCGCCATATCCAAGACCCATTTCCTCCCTGCAATTTATTATTTACACAACCAAACAAATTGTTAGTCTCTCATGCATCCATGTATATATATCTATATTCAAAACCATGCATACTAACAATTCATCACATCTATATAAACATAAAAAAGGAATCACATTCCTTGCCTATGCCTCATTTCAACATACCAAACCTTTCAAAACGTAATTCAACATTTCAAAGGATTTTTAACAAATGTGCCAATTATTCATGGCCACATTCATACCCAATGCATTCTTGCATTGTTTTC
>SNQJ01S0028306.1:165090-187998 GCA_010110895.2 Picea sitchensis
TCTTGAGGGTTGGTTCAATTTATCTTAGATCAAGACGTGGAACCTCTCATTATTGGTAGGTATTGGGTTTAACTCTCTCGATTCTCTTGAAATTAAATGCCACAATCAACACTAATAATTTACCATGTTTACTTTTCATAGATTATGAAAAGTACTCAGAAAATTTTCCATGAAATCTGTATTGGAAAAAAAACTTAACAATCATACAACATAAATATAATAGATCTAAACATATTTATACAAGTCAAAACTCATTACAATTTAACCTCAAATTCTAACCTATAGTTTCCATCAATGGAACATATCCCATGTCAATGATATAAAAAATTTTTTATTACAACACAAAAGAAAATCAACAAAGCTTCCAAAGTTTTAGAAAGTGCAAAATATATGATAACAAGTTCAATTTATTCTCACACATACCATAGATAAGTATATGAAGCAATTGTTAGAGTATTTTGTTACTATCAAGAATTGTATTGTACCGATAGCAAGTTCAATTTCTTCTCACATACCATAGATAAGTATAAGAAGCAATTGATGGAGTATTTTGTTACTATCAAGAATTGTATTGTACCAATAGCGAGTTCAATTTCTTCTCACACATACCATACATAAGTATAAGAGGTAATTATTGTCTAGTATTTTGTTACTATCAAGAATTGTATTGTACCTTTATGTGTTAGGTTTAGTGAGTTATTTGTGGTTTTGGGTTGCATTTTTCTGTGTGCTTATTTTGATAATGTTATATAGTGTGCATGATAATATTTAACTACCTTATGGGTCGTTCCTCAAATATATAAACAATAATTTCCTTCAAATTTATGGAGTTATTAGAATTGGACAATACTTCTTGTAAGCCATGTGGTTTATGAGGTTTATTAGGGAGAATATTAAGTAATTTTAATTTTCTTACTTTAAATAAGTAGTGGAGATGTTTTTGTTTAGAATAAATTTGGAAATGCTATAGAAATAATTTTGTTAATGTTGATTTAGACCTTGAGACATAGATCAATAAAACATAACCTTTGTTATATGTAAGTTTACAACTGGTTTAATCACAACTAAAGACCATAGTTACCAAAATCGGTCGAATTAAGCCAAAGAAGATGGAAGTTTGGCAGTACAATTCATGAGGTGAATTGTTTGATTTAATTCGATTCGTTGATTTGTGTTGTTATAATTACGATGGGTGTGCACCTCTTACTTTCATGCTAGACCAAAAATTTGCAAAACTACCACAACTGCCTCCACAATATAGCTCTCTTGGCCTTTCATTGACCCAATGTAGGAAGATACGACCAAAATGCAGATAGATAGTCACTTTGCACGATTTTTTTTTTTTGTCATTGTTGAAGCTAATATCACAACAACAGTGACCAATGGATTAATGGTGATTCTAGACATATTCACGAGGAGATAATGAAAAAGATGTAAGTGAAATCACATATCCATGATATTCGACCTCGAAATGTATTCACAACAATTTAGTGATTAATGTATCCATGGTGATTCTAGACATATCCATGGGGAGATAATGAATAAGATGTAAGTGGAATCACATAGCCATGTTATTTGACCTTGGAATGTGTTGATGAGGAGAATAATGATAATGATGTAAGAGAATTGAAAGGATGATTCTTGGATCTGGCATCGACATCGACATTGTTATTTTTGCAAATTGTGTTCGTGAATTTTGGTAAAGTATATTGGAAAATTTTAACGATTTTTTTTCGAATTGAAAATTTTCATTCAGATTTCTTTTATCACACCAAATTCTAATTCAAACTTGGCAATTATGCTTAAGACTACATACTTTAGTGGTATGTTTAATCCATAGAGTTTTATATATCCAACTTCGTATGTAATAATTACAACAGGATTTTCAGGTTTATAAATCAAATGCTATGTAATAGTTACTACAAGCTTGTTATGCTTAGAAATCAAACGCTTTCATGTATATGAATTGCATAATGTGTTTTATTTTACGTTACACTATTAATTTAGTAATGTGGAGAGAAGAGAGAAAGTTGAAAAAACTACACATTTTTTCATTTCAATTTTTCATAACTATTTTTCGTTCTGATTTTCCAAAACTATCTAGAGGATCTAATACTGAATAGTTTCTAATGAAAAATTACCTACCTAATCAAATGAAAGTTCGCTTCCTCATTTTCCATCTCCATAACTAATTCTCCTACGAATTCCATGAATTCAATGATATTGAGGTTGATGGGGGGAAAATTCAAGACCATGTGATCCACCAGTAGTTGAAACATTCAACACTCATCTTCAAGCTCCTTTTTGAGCATAAACTGGTGGCGATGGATTAGTTAAATCCATTTGACATGTGAAATTTCTATATATTTAAAGTAGAGGGGCCTTGCATGAAGGTAATGTGTGCTATATTAACTTCAAAAGGGTTGGGACGAATGAGTGGAGGCTTGGTTATGCTAAAATATTTGTCATAACTAGCGAAGATGGTGATGTTGCACATTAAATTTTATAATTGAAAGATGACCACATAAACCAAAATAAAAACAAATCACTGAAGGTTTTCTTAGTTTATGGGATTGATAAAAGCATCCTTGGATTGTTCAAGTATTTTGACATCTTGTTTCTATGAAAGAGTGGGGGCCAAGGTCGATAGACTATAGGAAAGAGTGGTTATTTTGGATCATATGGTTCACCAAATTTTCACTTCTATATAAAGAGTAATAATCTCACAAAGCTAAACAAAAACTAGTGAATCATTTTTTTGTCATAATTAACAAGAATAAAATGTTGTGCTTCAAAGGAATAGGCACACATTTAGTCACAATATTTCAAAACAAATTTAGCATTTTTTGGTGAAGGAAATTATTGGTTTGCTTTTGCATTTGCATTGTTTACCAATGCTCACACTGTTTGGCCTAATGCTCATCTATATTTTGCCTACCACCAATGCATTCTTAAGTGCCACTGGCCATTGCATGGCTTTCTTAAATGCATTTCAAACCCACTCTACTTTAGAGGAGACATGGTTACAAGTGTCCACAACTTGCACATTTCCTTTTTTGTTTTATTTTGCATTGGTATGTTTCATGTGATTGGAATGTAGTTGTTCACCCAACAAAATTCATCTCCTCCGCTACATTTTTAATATTCTTTTAATATTTTTCAAGATTTATAATATTAAAAAGACAAAAGTGAAATATTTATAAAAGAAGATAATGGGAAAGGAATTGAGATTTGCATGTGTTCTTTAGAAAATTTTGTCAATAGTTCATTAGTGTCACCATTGAACATATCTATTAGGGTTATAAACCACACTCATGATTATTATTTTGGTTATATATAGGTTGGCCTAGTGTGTAGGATACATCATGTCCCTTTTATCTCTTATTTATGAATCAAGAAGATCCATTTGAATAGCCATCTTACATTGTGCATTTGGATATCTTCTAATTGGATGTTGTCCCATTGAAGAATCTTATTATTCACTCATTCACTTGTTATAGGTACATGATTAATAAAATTGGTGCTAATTGTTTTTTATTGGGTTATTTAGTTCCTAACATTTGGTATCAGTGTAGATGGTCATTGATTTGGCTCCTTCAAACACAACATCTTACCATTTTCTCTCTAACTTTTGTTTTGAGAATTTTCAAGGAAACACATTTTTGAGGTGTAAATCAGACATAATGAAGAACATTGAGTAAAAAAATTATATTATGATTCACTACACTTTTGAAATTATATGCCATGGAATTTAGGGTTTTTTACGAGTCGTGAAACTAGTATCAAAGAGGTGTTTTTGGTAAAACAATCATAACCTAATATTGTGAGATCCAAATTGTGTTGCACAAGCGGGAGTGGAAATAATATGAACTAGAGTGTTCTAGGTCCAAATTTTAGACTCATATCTATAAATTGAACATGTGGCCTACAATACAAATTTTCCCTTCTAGAAGGTGGTACAATCAACAAGTTTCATAAAAAAAACATCATAGTTTTTTCTAAGCACATACAAAATTAGTGAGACCTATGACAGTGAAAATAAGACATACTAGGCTATCTTAGGCTGAGATTTCAAACTTAGAGGTGCAAAAAATAAGAGATATAATAGATATGAGGTTAGCCTACAGGATAGTCCCCAAATAAGGGCTCAAAAAGGTATGTACATTTGAAACTTCCAAAACTTTTGATTTGAGATCTATTTGAGGTGGTTCAAAAAATATGGTAAAGATAAAATAGATGAAAATTCTAGGTAAATATTATTGTGTCCCACATAAAAAATAATTAGTGGATACAATTCTATATCAACTAAACCTCCAAAGAACTCATCTATGGCTCATGAATGAAGTAAATATTTAGACAACGAGGTATCAAAATTATTTGCAAAGCCAATCTAAGGAAAAAAATAATATGGTTTTGCAAAAGGTTAATAATACACGTTTTTAGGAAAACAACAAAAAAGAAATAGAATGGAAGATAGAACAAATGCAAGATAGTACGGTATAGAAGTGGAATGCAAGTTTCTAGGCTAATGATAAAATTAGAAGGGACTATATCTTCAGAATAATCTAATAAGGTTCCATGCTTAAGGCCATCATAAACAAAAACTCAACAAAAAATCCCTACATAGCATGTAGAATATTATCAAGCATTAGGTTTTGACATCTAGATCGTCATGTTTATGATATAGATCAATTTATATGCACATAACGAACAATATCATAAAGATTACAAATCTGACATTATTTAATACCTCCTTAGGCATTATTTATGTATCAATTGATTATATAGCTTATATGTTCAATAAAATATTTAAAATAGTATAATCTTCGCAATAATGTGATTTTCAATATCATGTTAATTTAGGTATTATCCATGTGTTGATCTATTAATATCTCAAACAATGTGTGTGTGTGTGTGTGTGTGTGTGTGTGTGTGTGTGTGTGTGTGTGTTATCCATGTGTTGACTAATTAACTTTATTTTGAACATAATCTCAAAAAATATATGGTGTGTGTGTACGTGTGAATGTGATCTCAAACAATTTATTTTATGATATTGATCCATATTAAGATGTGGGTGTTTATGTGTGTGAAGTGTTGTCCATGAACTGATCCATATATTTTATTCAATATCATATTGAATGAAATAATTTGTGATAATTGAATGATAGGAAGAACTTTAACCATAAATGGAATGATTTATGATATTGATCGATTTAGTATGATTAGATAGTAGTGTAGATCTATGCCCCAAACTCTATTTCATTCAATATAATTATATGCCACTAGATATATGTTTCTATGTGAAATGCTCTCATTGATATTGTTTGACTATGCCAGATGATATGTTGGAGATTTGAACTATGAAGGACATTATATATAGGTGGAAGGTGAGATGGAGAATTAATATGCATGACCACTATATCATATTGATGCCAAGGTGGCATGTGAGTGCCTTGCATTTTAGTTTTTAGATTTCTTGGACCATTGTGCTTTCCCACAAAACCATTGTACTAAGTCAATATCTAAACCTAATACCTTATCTAATTTTCCTTAAGAATAGGCTTGGTATTAAATCTACACTCATTTTAACTACAATTCAATTTTCACTTCATATAGTTAAACTTGTGGAGATTTAAACCATGGTGAAATATTTTAAACCGACCATGAAAATTCAATGAGAGTTAGCTAAAACGATGGCATGAAGTAGTATCATACCCTAATGTCCCCCTTTTGTAATTTTTTAATAACTTTTTATTATTTGTATAATTCTTTTCATAGCATCATATGTTCATTTAGGAAAATCTAATCATTAATTTTCAGTGAAAATTACTATGGACATTGTTTTACATTGTTATTTTATAAGAATATTATTTTTTTAGAAAAATTATAAATTATAATATCAAATATGTTAAAATGTACACTTGACACTGAGAGAGGGGGGGGTGAATCAGTATCACAAAAATTTCGACAATTTTCCACTTTTCATATATTAATTGAACAACATATATTTATTTCAATTTCTCAACCAATATATAAAAGAATAAATATTTTGTTTCTTTATTTAACTTTAATGAATACATAAGATCGATCTTCATCTTCAAACAATTATGAGAGACCCAACTCTCTGTTACAAGACCCAGCTTGTAGTTCTCAGATGCAACTGAGAAATGAGGAATCCAACCCTCATAACAAGTCCCAACTTTTTGATCTCAGATCCAACTAAGATGTGAGGAATTCAATCCTCATACAAGACCCAACTTGTAAACAGACACCAATCTGATAGAACAGACCTTCATTCAATCCATTATATATAAATATATATACTTCAAAAAATTCAACTACATCTTTTCTTCACCATACTTCTTTGTTTATATAGTCTTCCAATTGGTGTGAACTTGAATGATTGTGTCTTTTGATAATGAATCATTGCACCCTTTCATTNAAATCAACTACATTTTTTGTTCACCATACTTCTTTGTTTATATAGTCTTCCAATTGGTGTGAACTTGAATGATTGTCTCCTTTGATAATGAATCATTGCACCCTTTCATTCATTTTAATAATAATAACTTCTATTATTATTATCAATGGTTTGTTAAAGACTTCAAATCCCTTGCAAATTGTTTCAACATTTTAACCCATCACTAATTATTGCAAACAT
Organism: Picea sitchensis; assembly: GCA_010110895.2. NCBI lineage: Eukaryota > Viridiplantae > Streptophyta > Pinopsida > Pinales > Pinaceae > Picea > Picea sitchensis. The sequence continues at coordinate 171,752 of SNQJ01S0028306.1, forward strand.
ACGCTTCCTTCAAACCATTCTTTTCAAATGACCGTGGGCTCGTTACTACGGACTTAATATCCATTTGTGATTTGTTCATTATTATTCATATAATATCGTGACAGGGTTCATTCGTCATCATATATATGTTGATCAACCTTTAAGAGTCGATCGTGGTCATGGATCGACTTCATTATTTCAATCCCACACTTTCGTTGCATCCTTAGTTCTCAATAGATATGAATCAAGTTGTTACTTCACTATCTGGTGCATTTTTCTATACCTAGAATTCACAGGTTCTTAGATTGTAACTCTCCTTTGTTTTTCATATGACCAAATTGTTGTGACCAACAACTAGATACATAAGGTGCATGGTTTGTTCTGTTTTAACCCGTAGGGACTTTAATTCACCAAGTGATCATATACTGTGAGCAGGTATTAACCTAGTTGGCCCTTTAGCTCATCACCACTTTTCATATGACCTTGACCTGTGACTGAGGGTGTTGTTTAAGTACTAACCCAAGATAGTGCTTAATCCTTATCAAGATCGATGGTCACATTTTAATTTCACATTTGAGATGGACGACTGTCATTTACTTCGGAGCTTCGTCCTTTAGGACTTCCAGCCTCTGCAACATTTCAACCTTGCAGAGTACATTTTGCCGAAGTAGATCAGATGGTTGATATTCGTTCTTCTGTTAGATGGACAATCCAAGCTTGTCTAGAGTTTTCAAACAAATCGATGACCATGAATTAATCTGCAGTTGAGTGGACGGTTCTCGTTTACTTCAGGAATTCAGAGCTTCGGGACTCCGACTTTTGCATCTTTTCAACTCCTCCAGAGAAAATTTCATCGAAGTACGTATTATCTATTTACTCGTAGATCGAACCATCTGCGCAACCTCAATAATATGTGTTGTTAATGTCCTTCTCATTGTGCACTTTTAGGATCTCGATGGTGAATCTTCCTTCTCGACGGACGATCAGATCTTACTTCAAAGCTTCGACACTCCGGGACTCCGAGTTACTAGAACTCTGAGGTAGTTCAATCCCTCCGGAGTGTTTACCTACTGAATGATTCATAACATTGTGGTGACCGCTTGTTGTTAGTTGTTTAGTACACATTACAATATCCTTCCACTGTGCTTGATCTAACGGTTGATATCATTGATATTCTTTTATATCTTATAGCAATTTTTTCTGCTTAAATTTATTTTACTGCTTCTCTCCCCCTTTGACATCAATGACAAAGATTGAGGCTCTGACTATTTTTCTCCCCTGTGAATTTACTGACTTCTTATCTCAGTCCATTGTGATATTTGTGTTCAAATAAATAGTTTTTTTGATAGGAACTTATAGTGATCAAGTCTTTTAAATCTAATCTAATTACTTTCTTATTTGATAACCAAAATACTCCCCCTAAGTTTTTACTGACTTTCCTTTGTCAAATAGAACAAGAGTATGAATCTTACTGATTTTCTTGATCTACTTCTTATTCTTCTTTGATATTTCACATAAATATCAATTGAGGATTGATACCAATTGATTTAATAGCAATTTTGTTATCAATTGATTTTTTTTTTAATGACACCCCTTGAACTTCTTTGCTACGTTTTCTCTTCTCCCCTTTTTACAAAAGTGACAAAAAGGATATTTTCTTGTTCCCTCTGAGGTTATACTCCCCCTAAGGAAATGCTCTCATTTGTCCATTTTCTCCTTCTTTATTCTACAACTCCTCCTATCAATGAATTTTCTTTCTTTGGCTAAAGGATTGTGGCATCATCAGGATTGTGTTATATTCTTCTATAGGGACTTCCCTTTCTTGAGCTTGATCTATTTCATATCGAATGTAACATTTCTTATTAGGACTTTCACCCATCATTTTCTTGTTATTAATTTCTTCATTTTTTGGGTGCAAGATCATATTTCTTGCTTTCTACTTCAGATTTTCTTCTCCATGTCTTTCTATGAGATATTTTGGTTTTTGGACCTTTTCTTTCTAATTGTGTTTTTGGAGATTTGTCATCTCCTTTCTTCTTCCAAATTTATTAGGTTTTCTCCCTGACTTGAATGAGTTATTTAAGGATTGACTTTTTGAACTCCTGCAGCTTTGGGATTTGTGCCCAAATCTAACACAATTGTAACATCTCATTGTATGACAAAATTTTGATGTGTGCCCAACAAAATTGCATCTCCAACATCTAATTGAGTTTTTGGATTTTCATGTATATCCTTTCTCTATTTTCTTGCAGTCCATTGGTTTATGGACAAATTTATGACAAGAAAAACAATAGCCATTGAAGGTGTTTCCATTCTTGAATTTATTTTGGCTTGACAGATCTGTCTTTTGATTTTCTTCTTTCTTTTTACTTATAGTTGCCTTCCTTAACAAAGTTCATGGCTTGTAATCGGTTTGTGATTGGACCTTTTCATTTTGAGATGGATGATCATTTCTCATGTTTGTAAATGGTGTTCCACTTGTCACTTCATTCTTTCTTATTGTATCCAAGACCATTTTTGTCATGAGATGATCTTTGTCTATTCCATATCTTATCTATAATAGCTAAGATATTTTTGAATTTGACAGTTTTATTTGTCTTTTCATTCATCTTTTTGAGATTGACTATTTCCAATTTCAACATGTGACATGTCTCTTCCTTTTTAGTTAATTGAATCTTCAAGACTTATTCCACTTCCTTAGCATGTTCAAGTTCAGTGTTTAGATTGATGAATATTTCTTCTATCTCATCCAAGACTTCTTTACATTCAATAGTTTTTTCATATGTCTTCAACTCTTCCATATCTTTTGTTAGATCAAAAACTTTAGTTTTCAATCTTTTGATTTCTTCCTTGTTTTTTAGCTGAATCCTTTTGAGGTCGATGGCTTCCAATTCCAACTTGTGGCATGATTCTTTCCTTTTAGTTAATTGGATCTTCAATAATTCTTCACTTTATTTAGTTTCCTCAAGTTGAGTTTTTAGATTGTTAACCAATTATTCTATTTATTTTAGTACTTCTTTTCTTTTATTGTCACATGTATTTAATTATTCCATCTCTTCTGTTAGAATAGCAACTTTAGTTTTCAATCTTTTCATCTCTTCTTCTTCTTTTTTCTAACTGAATCTTTTTCTCATTCTCTTCATGATTAGATCAATCTAATTGTTGTAGTAGCAACATATCGTTTTGTTGAAGTTTCTTCAACTCTTCTAGAGTGCACATAGTTGTGTACTCAAGATTTTCAAGAGCCTCCACAGGAACTTTAATATGTATACAATTTCCTGGTTCTATATGAATATCTTCTATTGCAACTATAACATCAGTTTTAAGATTATGTAATTTTTCTTTAGTGATTACTGACGTATTCCTTAATTCCTTAATGAGGTTGTCTTCTTCATTGTTGACTGAGGTTTTCATCAAAACCCGCATTTCATTCTGATTAGAAATCTCTTTCTCTATATTTTGTTCTTCAATCCGATTAGAATTCTCCTTTTCTTGATCTTGTTCCTTATTTGGATAAAAATTATCTTCTTCTGAGTTTTGTTCTTTATTCTGACAAGAATCCTCTTTATATGAGTCTTGTCCCTTACTTTGATAGGATTTCTCTTCTTCTTGTGCTTCATTCTGATAACTATTTTCTAGGTGGAGCCATAATTCTTTAGTAGATTTGTAGTGTCTCATGTTTTCTTTGACTTGGTATAACAATCTATCATGGATTGTTTTTAAGGCTAATGAATCATTTCTCCTTGCTTCCTTTTCATTTTTGGTTTTGTTCTTTGAAGTAGTTAAATGCCAGGACTTATTTACTACTAAATCCCAAACTCCAGATCCTCTCGTCTTCAAATATATTTTCATATTTTCCCTCCATGAAGAATAATTTGTTCCAACAAATAAGGGAGCTTCATTTGTGGAGATAACAATATGTCCACTCATTTATTTAGAATCTACCTTCCAGTGTTTAAACCGTGTTGAAGTCACCCGCTCTGATACCAATTGTTGAAGTGTACACTTGACACTAAGAGGGGGCAGGGGGTGAATCAGTGTCACAAAACTTTGGACAATTTTCCACTTTTCATAAATTAATTGAACAACATATATTTATTTCAATTTCTCAACCAATATATAAAAGAATAAATATTTTATTTATTTATTTAACTTCAATGAATACATAAGATCAATATTCATCTTCAAACAATTATGAGAGACCCAACTCTCTGTTACAAGACCTAACTTGTAGTTCTTGGATCCAACTCATAAATGAGGAATCCAACCCTCATAACAAGTCCTAGCTTGTTGATCTCAGATCCAACTGAGATGTGAGGAATCCAATCTTCATACAAGACCCAACTTGTAAACATGCACCAACTTGATAGAATGAAACTTCATTCAATCCATTATATATAAATATATATACTTCAACAAATTCAAATACATATTTTGTTCACCATACTTCTTTGTTTATATAGGCTTCCAATTGGTGTGAACTTGAATGATTGCGTCTTTTGATAATGAATCATTGCACCCGTTCATTCATTTTAATAATAATAACTTCTATTATTATTAATAATGGTTTGTTAAAGACTTCAAATCCCTTCAAATTGTTTAATAATTTTAACCCATTACTAATTATTGCAAACATGTGCTTCCTTCAAACCATTCTTTTCAAATGACCGTGGGATCATTACTATGGACTTAATATCCATTTGTACTTCCTTCATTATTATTCATATAATATCGTGACAGGGTCAATTCGTCATCATATATATGTTGATCAACCTTTAAGAGTTGATCATAGTCATGGATCGACTTTGTTATTTCAATCCCACACTTTCGATGCATCCATAGTTCTCAATAGATCTGAATCAAGTTGTTACTTCGCTATCTGGTGCATTTTCCTGTACCTGGAATTGACAGGTGCTTATCTTGTAACTCCCCTTTGTTTTTCATATGAACAAACTGTTGTGACCAACATCTAGATACATAAGGTGCACGGTTTATTATGTTTTAACTTGTAGGGACTTTATTTCACCAAGTGACCATATACTGTGACCAGGTGTTAACCCAGTTGGCCCTTCATCTCATTGCCAATTTTCATATGACCTTGACCTATGATCGGGGGTGGTGTCTAAGTGCTAACCCAAGCTAGTGCTTAATGCTTATCAAGATCAAAGGTCACGTTTTAATTGCACATTTGAGATGGATGACTGTCATTTACTTCGGAGCTTCATCCTTCGAGACTTCTAGCCTCTGCAATATTTCAACCTTCCGGAGTACATTTCACCGAAGTAGATCAGATAGTCGATATTCGTTCTTCCGTTAGATGGACGATATTGGCTTGTCTAGAGGTTTCAAACAAATTGAAGGCCATGAATTTATCTGTAGTTGAGTGGATGGTTCTTGTTTACTTCGAGAATTCAGAGCTTCGGGTCTCCGGATTTCGCGGCTTCCCAACTCCTCTGGAGAAAATTTCACCGAAGTATGTATTATCTATTTACTCATAGATCAGACGGTTATGTCTTAATATGTGGTTGAGTGGACGTTCTGCACAACCTCAACAAGACTTGTTCTGAATGGACTTCTCATTGTGTGATTTTAGGATCTCGACCGTGAATCTTCCTTCTCGATGGACGATCAGATATTACTTTAGAGCTTCGACACTCCAGGACTTTGGGTTACTAGAACTATGAGGTAGTTCAATCCCTCCAGAGTGTTTACCTACTGAATAAGTCATAACGCTATGGTGGCCTCTTGTTGCCAGTTGTTTAGTACACCTTACACTATCCTTCCACTTCACTTGATCTAACGGTCGAGAATGATCCTAGAGTAGATCAATGATTAACATTCCTTTGTGAGTTGTGCTTACTCTATATTTCCACTACAGTTGATCTAGTGGTCATGATTCATCCTGGAGGATCTTAGATTAATGACCAGTGTTAGTTTGTGATTTTGCGCTTAGACACTTCAAGAAGTTGTTGGTCATAGACACTGGTTTCCCCCGAAGGACATACTCTTAGAGCGACGTAGCTTGTTGACATCATTGTTGATGTGGCACTGGCTGAGTGGTTTCCACGTGTCACCTAGATTCGTGAATTTCGTATACCTAAAGTGCCAACTAGACCTTGACACTTGTCACAATCTAATTGTGTCACATGTCCTTGCAGACATGGATCTCTTGATGTGTCACATGTCCTCCTCCTGGATATAATGGTTGTATTTAAAGCAGCGTGGAGATCTACGATCAAGGATGATTATGGAGTCCCAACTAACGGGACCTTTAAAATAGTCATTGAGTTCCGCAATGGAAGATGCATGTTGGCAGATGGACCAATGTGAGTCATCAATTTGTTGATAGGTGACGATCGACGATCGTTGTGGATTGCAGAAATGAAATTTGTGCGGACATTAACTCGCCCTTTGAATCCTGCAATGGCTCCTCGCCGTAGATCTGCCTTCACTAAAATCTGACAGTTATGACTTAATTAGATGTTGATCCGATGGTCTTCCTTTGCAACTCCTAGATCCGACAATTGTTGTTGCTTCAGGAATATGACACTTTTGAGACTTCTATCTAATCCTCCTGAATTGTCGAAGTGTCGAATATATCTATCACCGTAGATCTTTCCTGTCTTGATCTTATGGCCTCTATTTATTCAAGAACTCCAGGGTTTGGGAGTTCTTGTCTCATCTAATTTTTTTATCATTGGAGTAGGTCAAGGTCGAATTTGACCGCGATATGACATGTGTAAATCCAAATCATCTTTCCTTTAGTGTTATCTGACAGTTACGACTTAATCAGTTGATATGTTATCTCAGATAGACGGTTTTGATGCCACTTTGATTTAACAGACAAGATTTAAATCAAATCGTGAATCTACGGCTTGTAGAATGACTCATCGATCACATGTATTTTTACCTGTGTTTGATAAACAATCACGATCTCATGTGATTCCTTATCGAATGGCTCATGTGCGTCATCTCTTATGGGATTCGATTAACATTCTTCCTTATGATCTGTTCATCGCTATTTCTTCTGATATTTTAATAATTGGTGCTTCATTACTCCTTCTTTACATTGATTCTCTCCATGCTACCTTTCCCGAGCTTTGGAATCATAGGATCACTTTTGATCCTATCGTGATCAATAGTGACCACAAATTACTTCTGCCACAAGGTGATCTTCTTTTTATTTGATTAATGTACGTGTTTGACTCATGTTGCCATCAATGAAAACACACAATCAATGCCAATAATCTCCCCCTTTGTCATTGAGGGAAACATATTTGTAAAACAAAAATGAGTCCATTCCTTTTCTCCCACTATCACTGATATTCATTTCTATCTGATAGCAAATTTTTCTACTTAAATTTGTATTACTACTTCTCTCCCCCTTTGACATCAATGACAAAGAGTGAGGCTCTGACTATTTTTCTCCCCTGTGAATTTACTGATTGTTTATCTCATTCCATTGTGATATTTGTGTTCAATTAAGTAGTATTCTTGATACTAACTTATAGTGATATAAATTTGTAGTGATCAAGTCTTTAAATCTAATCTAATTACTTTCTTATTTGATAACCAAAATAATCTCCTTGAGATTTTACCGACTTTCCTTTGCCAAATAGAACAAGAGTATGAATCTTACTAATCTTCTTGATCTGCTTCTTATTCTTCTTTGATATTTCATAGAAATTTCAATTGAGGATTGATACCAATTGATTTAATACCAATTTTGTTATCAATTGATCATTGTTGAATGATACCCCTTGAACGTCTCTGCTATTTTTTCTCTTCTCCCCTTTTTACAAAAGTGACAAAAATGATATTTTCGTGTTCCCTCTGAGGTTATACTCCCCCTAAGGCGATGCTCTCCTTTGCCCATTTTCTCCTTCTTGTATTCTACAACTCCTCCTATCAATGATTTTTCTTTCTTTGGATAAAGGATTATAACATCATCAAGATTGTGTTATATTCTTCTATAGGGACTTCCCTTTGTTGAGCTTCATCTATTTCATATTTAATTTTACATTCCTTATTAGGAATTTCACCCATCATTTTCTTGTTATTAATTTCTTCATTTTCAGGTGCAAGATCATCTTTCTTGCTTTCTCCTTCATATTTTCTTCTCCAATTTTTCTATGAGATATTCTTCTTTTTGGACCTTTTCTTTCTAATTGTGTTTTAGAGATTTGTCATCTCCTTTCTTCTTCCAAATTTTATTAGATTTTATACCTAACTTGAATGGCTTATTTAAGGATTGAATTTTTGAACTCTTGCAGCTTTGGGATTTGTGCCCAAATCTATCACAGTTGTAACATTTAAGTGTATGACAAATTTTTTTTGCATGCCCAACAAAATTGCATCTCCAACATCTAATTGAGTTTTTGGATTTTCCTGTATATCGTTTCTCTAGTTTCTTGCAGTCCATTTCTTTATGGCCAACGTTATGACAAGAAAACCAATAGCCATTGAAGGTGTTTCCATTCTTGAATTTATTTTGTCTTGACAAATCTATCTTTTGATTTTCTTCTTTATTTTTACTTATATAGCTGCCTTCCTTAACAAAGTTCATGGTTTGTAATCGGTTTGTGATTGCACATTTTCCTTTTGAGAAGGATGATCCTTCCTCATGTTTGTAAATAGTGCTCCACTTGTCACTGTCTTCTTTCTTATTGTATCCAAACCATTTTTGTCATGAGTTGATATTTGGTTGTTCCAAAACTTATCTAGAATAGTTGAGCTATTATGGAATTTGATATTTTAATTTGTCTTTTCATTCATCTTTTTGAGATTGACTATTTCCAATTTCAACATGTGACATGTCTCTTCCTTTTTAGTTAACTGAATCTTCAGGAATTCTTCCACTTCCTTAGCATGTTCAAGTTGAGTGTTTAGATTGATGTCTATTTCTTTTGTCTCATCCAAGACTTATTTACATTTAATAGTTTTTTCATATGTCTTCAACTCTTCCATATATTTTGTTCGATCAAAAACTTTAGTTTTCAATCTTTTGATTTCTTCCTTGTTTTCTAGCTGAACCCTTTTGAGGTTGATGGCTTCCAATTCCAACATGTGGCATGATTCTTCCCTTTTAGTTATTTGGATCTTCATGAATTCTTCACTTTCTTTGGTTTCCTCAAGTTGAGTTTTTATATTGTTAACCGATTCTTCTGTTTCTTTTAGTACTTATTTTCTTTTATTGTCATGTGTCTTTAATTTTTCCATCTCTTTTATTAGATTAGCAACTTCAGTTTTCAATATTTTGATCTCTTCTTCTTCTTTTTTCTAACTGAATCTTTTGCTCATGATCTTCATGGTTAGATTGATCTAATTGTTGTAGTAGCAACATATGTTTTTGTTGAAGTTTCTTCAACTCTTCTAGAGTGCACATAGTTGTGTACTCAAGATTTTCAAGAGCCTCCACAGGAACTTTAATATGTATACAATTTCCTGGTTCCATACAAATCTCTTCTATTGCAATTGTAACATCAGTCTTAAGATTATGTAATTTTTCTTTAATGATTACTGAGGTATGCCTTAATTCCTTGATGAGGTTGTCTTCTTCATTGATGACTGAGGTTTGCATCAAAACCCACATTTCATTCTGATTAGAAATATCTTTCTCTATATTATGTTCTTCAATCTGATTGGAATTCTCCTTTTCTTTATCTTGTTCCTTATTTGGATAAGAATTATATTCTTCAGAGTTTGGTTCTTTATTCTGGCAGGAATCCTCTTTATCTAAGTCATGTTGCTTACTTTGATAGGATTTCTCTTCTTCTTGTGCTTCATTCTGATAACTATTTTCTAGGTGGAGCCATAATTCTTTAGCAGATCTGTAGTGTCTCATGTTTTCTTTGACTTGGTCTAACAATCCATCCTGGATTTCTTTTAAGGCTAATGAATTGTTTCTCCTTGATTCCTTTTCAATTTTGGTTTTGTTCTTTGAAGTAGTTAAGTGCTAGGACTTATTTACTACCAAATCCAAAACTCCAAATCCTCTCGACTTCAGATATCTTTTCATATTTTCCCTCCATGAAGAATAATTTGTTCCATCAAATAAGGGGGTTTCATTTGTGGAGATAGCAATTTGTCCATTCATTTTTTAATAATCTACCTTCCAGTGTTTAAAATGTGTTGAAGGCACCCGCTCTAATACCAATTGTTGAAATGTACACTTGACACTGAGAGGGGGGGGGGGTGAATCAGTGTCACAAAACTTTGGACAATTTTCCACTTTTCATAAATTAATTGAACAACATATATTTATTTCAGTTTCTCAACCAATATATAAAAGAATAAATATTTTATTTATTTATTTAACGTGAATGAATACATAAGATCAATCTTCATCTTCAAACAATTATGAGAGACCCAACTCTCTGTTACAATACCCAGTTTGTAGTTCTTAGATCCAACTAAGAAATGAAGAATCCAACCCTCATAACAAGTCCCAGCTTGATCTTAGATCCAAATGAGATGTGAGGAATTCAATCCTCATAAAAGACCTAGCTTTTAAACATGCACCAACCTGATAGAATGAACCTTCATTCATTCCATTATATAAAAATATATATACTTCAACAAATTCAACTACATTTTTTGTTCACCATACTTCTTTGTTTATATAGTATTCCAATTGGTGTGAACTTGAATGATTGTGTCTTTTGATAATGAATCATTGAACCCTTTCAATCATTTTAATAATAATAACTTCTATTATTATTATTAATGATTTTTTAAAGACTTCAAATCCTTTGCAAATTGTTTCAACATTTTAACCCATCACTAATTATCGCAAACATGCGCTCCCTTCAAACCATTCTTTTCAAATGATTGTGGGCTAGTTACTACAGACTTATTCTCCATTTGTGATTCCTTCATTATTATTCATATAATATCGTGACAGGTTTAATTCGCCATCATATACATGTTGATCAACGTTTAATATTCGATCGCAGTCATGGATCGAATTCGTTATTTCGATCCCACACTTTTGATGCATCCTTAGTTCTCAATAGATCTAAATCAAGTTGTTACTTCACTATCTAGTTCATTTTCCTGTACCTGGAATTGACAGGTGTTGAGCTTGTAACTCCCCTTTGTTTTTCATATGACCAAACTGTTGTGACCAACATATAGATACATAAGGTGCATGGTTTTTTATGTTTTAACTCGTAGGGACTTTATTTCACCAAGTGACCATATACCGTGACCAGGTGTTAACCTAGTTGGCCCTTTAGCTCATCGCCACTTTTCATATGACCTTGACATGTGATTGAGGGTGGTGTCTAAGTGTTAACCCAAGCTAGTGTTTAGTGCTTATTAAGATCGACGGTCATGTTTTTATTGCACGTTTGAGATGGACAAATGTCATTTACTTCGTAGCTTCATCCTTCGAGACTTCTAGGCTCTGCAATATTTCAACCTTCCGGAATACATTTCTCCAAAGTAGATCAGATAGTCTATATTCGTTCTTTCGTTAGATGGACGATCCTAGATTTTTCAGAGGTTTCAAACAAATAGACGACCATGAATTAATATGAAGTTGAGTGGAAGGGAATTTGGAGCTTCGAGACTTCGACTTTTGCAGCTTTCCATCTCCTCTAGAGAAAATTTCACTGAAGTACGTATTATTTGTTTACTCATAGATCAGACACTTTTGTCTTAATCTGTGGTTGAGTGTACGGTCTTTGCAACCTCAACAAGAATTTTTGTTAATGGCTTTCTCATTGTGTGCTTTTAGGACCTCGATCGCGAATCTTCCTTCTTGACAGATGGTCAGATCTTACTTTAGAGCTTCGACACTACGAGACTTTGGGTTACTAGAACTCTGAGGTAGTTCAATCCCCCCGAAGTGTTTTCCTTCCGAGAAAGTCATAACGCTTTGGTGACCACTTGTTTTCATTTGTTTAGTACACCTTACACTATCCTTCCAATGTGCTTGATCTAACGGTCGAGAATTCTCTTGGAGTATATCAATGGTTAGCATTACTTCATGATTCGTTCTTACTTTATCTTTCCACTACACTTGATCTAACGATCATGATTCATCTTGGAGGATCTTATATCAACGACCAACGTTAGTTCGTGACTTTCTTCTTCGGTGCTTTGGGTAGTTGTTGTTGGTAGACGATGGTTTCCTCTAAAGTACATACTCTCGGAGTGACATAGATTGTTGACATCATTGTTGATGTGGCACTGGATGAGTGGATACCACGTGTCACCTAGATTCATGACTTTCGTATAACTAAAGTGCCAACTAGACCTTAACACTTGTCAACATCTGATTGTGTCACGTGTCCTTTCTAATGTGGATCTCCTGATGTGTCACATGTCTTCCTCCTGGATCTAACAGTCGTACTTAAACCGGTGAGGATATCTATGATCAGGGATGATTGTGGAGTCCCAACTAATAGGACCTTTAAAACCATCGTCGAGTTCCGTAATGAAATATTCACGTTGGTGGATGGACCAATGTGAGTCGTTGATTTTCTAACGGGTGATGATCGACCATCATTTTGGATTGCGGAACCGAAATTTTTACGGATGTTAACTCATCCTTTGAATCCCTCAATGGTTCCCCGTTGTCGATCTTCCTTCACTGAAATATGACAGTCATGAATTAATCGTATGTTTATCTGACGATCTTCCTATGCAACTCCTATATATGATGGTTGTCATTGCTTCGAGAATGTGACACTTTTGATACTTCAATCTAATCCTCCTGAATTGGCGAAGTGTCGAATAGATCTATCACTGTAGATATTTCTTGTTTTGATCTTATGGCATCTGTTTATTCTGAAACTCCGGGGTTTGGGAGTTATTGGCTCATCTCAGTTTTTTATCATCAGAGTAGGTCAAGGTTGGAGTTGACCACGCTCTAGCAGGTGTTACTCCATATCATATTTCCTTTAGTGTTATCTGGTGGTTACAACTTAATCTGTTGATCTGTTATCTCATATCGACAGTTGTGATGTCACTCTGATTTAACAGGAAAGATTTAAATCAAATATCGAATCTTCGGCTTGTAGAATGACTCCTTGATCACTTGTATTTTTACCCACGTTAGATAAACGGTCACAATATCGTGTGATTCCTTATCGAACGGCTCCTGTGTGTCATCTCTTCTGAGCTTCGATTAACATTCTTCCTTCTTATTTGTTCATCATTATTTCTTATGAGCTTTTAATAACTTATGCTTCATTACTCCTTTTGTACATTGATTCTCTCCATGCTACCTTTCCAGATATTTGGAATCATAGGATCACTTTTGATCCTATCTTGATCAACAGTGATAATGAATTACTTTTTCCACAAGGTAATCTTCCTTTTCTCTGATTATTGTACATGTTTGACTCATGTTTCCATCAACGACAACACACAACCAATAATGCCAACAATCTCCCCCTTTTTCATTGAGGACAGCATATTTGTAAAAAAAAATGAGTTCATTCATTTTCTCCCCCCATCACTGATATTCTTTTCTATCTAACAGTAATTTTTTCTGCTTAAATTTGTTTTATTGCTTCTCTCCCCCTTTGACATCAATGCCAAAGAGTGAGGCTCTGATTATTTTTCTCCCCTGTGAATTTGTCAACTACTTATCTCAGTCTATTGTGATATTTGTGTTCAATTAAGTAGTCTTCTTGATAATAACTTATAGTGATACCAATTTTTAGTGATCAAGTCTTTTAAATCTAATCTAATTATTTTCTTATCTGATAACCAAAATACTCCCCCTGAGTTTTTAATAACTTTCCTTTGTCAACTAGAACAAGAGTATGAATCTTACTGATCTTGTGTATCTACTTCTTATTCTTCTTTGATATTTCACATAAATATCAATTGAGGATTGATACCAATTGATTTAATACCAATTTTTTTATCAATTGATATTTGATGAATAATACCCCTTGAACTTCTCTGCTACTTTTTCTCTTCTCCCATTTTTACAAAAGTGACAAAAATGATCTTTTCTTTTTCCTTTGAGGTTATACTCCCCCTAAGGAGATGTTCTCCTTTTTCCATTTTCTCCTTCTTGTATTCTACAACTCCTCCTATCAATGATTTTTTTTTCTTTGGCTAAAGGATTATGACATCATCAGGATTGTGTTATATTCTTCTATAGGGACTTCCCTTTCTTGATCTTGATCTATTTCATATTTAATTTTGAATTCCTTATTAGGAATTTCATCCATCATTTTCTTGTTATTAATTTCTTCATTTTCAGGAGCGATATCATCTTTCTTTCTTTCTCCTTCAGATTTTGTTCTCCATATCTTTCTATGAGATATTATGCTTTTTGGACCTTTTCTTTCTAATCGTGTTTTTGGAGATTTTATATCTCCTTTATTCTTCCAAATTTTAATAGGTTTTCTCCTTGACTTGGATGAATTATTTAAGGATTGAATTTTTGAACTCCCGCAACTTTGGGATTTTTGCCCAAATCTATCACAATTGTAACATCTCATTGTATGACAAAATTTTCTTGTGTTACCAAAAAAATTGCATCTCCAACATCTAATTGAGTTTTTGGATTTTCCTGTATATCCTTTCTCTAGTTTCTTGAAGTGCATTTCTTTATGGCCAAATTTATGACAAGAAAAACAATAGCCATTGAAGGTGTTTCCATTCTTGAATTTATTTTGGCTTGAGAGATTTGTCTTTTCATTTTCTTCCTTATTTTTACTTATATAGTTTCCTTCCTTAACAAAGTCCATGGTTTGTAATCGGTTTGTGATTGCACCTTTTCCTTTTGATAAGGATGATCCTTTCTCATGTTTGTAAATGGTGCTCCACTTTTCATTGTCTTATTTCTTATTGTATCCAAGACCAATTTTGTCATGAGATGATCTTTGGCTATTCCAAATCTTATCTAGAATAGTTGAGCTATTCTGGAATTTGACAGTTTATTTGTCTTTTCATTCATCTTTTTGAGATTGACTATTTCCAATTTAAACATGTGACATATCTCTTCCTTTTTAGTTAACTAAATATTCAAGACTTATTCCACTTCCTTAGAATGTTCAAGTTGAGTGTTTAGATTGATGACTATTTCTTCTGTATCATCCAAGACTTCTATATATTAATAGTTTTCTCATTTGTCTTCAACTCTTTCATATCTTTTGTTAGATCAAAAACTTTAGTTTTCAATCTTTTGATTTCTTCCTTGTTTTCTCGTTGAATCCTTTTGAGGTCGATGGTTGTTACACATTATTTTGGTCACCTTGATGATGACTTTGTGAGCATGTGGTCAGGCCCTCGTGATCATCTTTTTCCTGAGAAGAGTGACCTTTTTTCTCCTCTGCAAACCTATTTTTTGAAAGGACGTCGCATGCTGCCCATATAGTATAGTGTGGAAATCAATGATTTATGTGGGCTTCTCTATAGTTGGCCCACGGTATTTCCGCAGGATTTTATACACGCAGAGTGTGGCAGCATTTGAAAGCCAAAAGAGGAAAGGGGTTCAAGAAGTTTCTAGAAGAGAAATGTGAGGTGGTGTTCGTATGGATACGATCCTACTGACTTCTCTGATCTGGTGGGATCATCCTCATCTCTTTAACCACTTTAGCTTCTCCTATATAATAATGGGCTTCTCATGGGAAAGGTTAAGCACAGTTAAACAAAGTTGAGCAAAGGATTGCTAGAAGAATAGGCTGGAGATTGTGTGGAGAATACTATTTCAGCTTATGCTTGAGGTCTTCATTCACCAATCAAGATTTTGAAGATCATCTTCATGCAAACTCTCGAACAAGTATATGTGTGTGTTGGGACGAAGGACCACTAAAAGGAAACTTGCGACATCAAGGCATTTCAGTTGTATCTTCCACTTTTATTCAATCTAATACAGTGGCATGTTTCTTTCCCATAAAATCACTCTCATTTTATTACATGACTCCTTGATCACGTGTTTAAGTTGTTAGAAAAACAAGACCGCAGAACAATAAAATAAAACAAATGTGGAAACAAAACACAGAAGATACACAATACAATAGAGACACAGATTTATGGGGTTCACCCAGTGTGGGCTACGTCCACTAGAGAAATTGCCAGGTCCTTCCTTTATTATTATCCAGCAAATGAAGGGATACAACCTATAGCCAAAACCCATTGTAAATTCCTCTTATTTCTCTCATATTCTCCTCTCTCAAAATACAATACTCGTCAAAATGCATAGCCGCAATACATTTACCTCATAACAAAGGGTTTCCTTCTAGGGAAAAAAACCCTAACATAATTTCTACCGTTAGATCTGTGACCTTATAATGAAT
>SNQJ01S0028306.1:188048-198860 GCA_010110895.2 Picea sitchensis
AAACCCTAACATAATTTCTACCGTTAGATCTGTGACCTTATAATGAATGGTCTAGATTTACAATGAAATTACAATATACATTTACAAGGCAATTTTTCCTTCGGGGGCTTCACCCCCGAACCCCCCAGCTAGGGGGATAGCCCCCGTAGAGGGGGTACCCCCCCTCTACACTCCCCCACGTGGAAGAGTGTATATACCTCTAGGGTGTAAAGTCTTCATGGGGTATAAACACAGCTGAAAGCAAGGACCTCTGAATCAGGAAGATAATCAGGCTCCACAACCAACATAAGTTTTCCTTGAATCTATCATAGTTTATTTTACTTTGGTTGGTTTGTGTCATTGCAGATATGGATTCACAAGAGCACTGGAACGAAGCAGGAACAACAAAGATATAAGGAAGTGATCTCAAAGGTAAGTCATCAATTCATTCTTTGCTACTTAGATCAATGATTGTAAATTAGGTAAAGCGTCATGTCCTATCCTGTTTTGTTTTAGATCCAGGTGGATCTAGGGAGATTAGTTCATGTCTGCATCTATCGATTTATCCCATAACAAAATTGGTGACTCTGCTGGAGAAATGAATTGATTGTAGTTTTTCGTTGGCAATTTTTTTTGCCTACTCTTTTTTATCTGATTTCAGTCTATGAGTCTGTGGGAGATCCATTCAGACTCCCTGAGTTTAAAAGTTCATAGATTTTTTTTCTCTTTCACTCAAAATTCTTTGATTTTCCAAATGTGTCTGCACTACACACTATACCTAGCCTGCATAAACCTTCAATTTATGCACCCTAGTAGTTTTCTTCAGTGCATACTTTCTGCACTCTGTTGGTTTCTGGCTTGCAAAAATGCTAGATTTCCTCACTATAATATGTTGTTGACTTGCGGTGGCGTCTGAGAAATTTTTTGAGTGGGGTCTTGACCTCTGGTGATGCCCAGTTTTTGTTTCAATTAGTTGGGGAAAACTTTTAGCCAGTGTTTGACTGGTTTCTCATGCTTAACACGCTGTTGATTGGGGTTCGGAGATCGAACACCTGTCCTTTTCTTTTTCAGTTTTCATTCTTGATCTTTAACAACAAGGACATAATCTCTGAGCTTGTACCTGAGTACTTGTTTGATTAAAGGTCTTGGTTTGGATTTGAAGTTTTGTCTTGATTATGCATTCTGGATTGCTTGATGTTTGAGAGATTGTTTATTCACTTATATTTAGGGAGAAACTTCCTCATCATTTTTTGTTTTTACCTTCGTTGAAAGATTGATTCGGGTTCACATTGAAGGTATAATTTTTTTTGGATTACTTGCCTTTTCTCTGTCATGCCCTTGGTCTGGTCTTAGAAAGGAAGAATTTGAAGTTATCCATTCTTTTGAAAAATCATACATAAGAAAATTTATTGCATTTAAACGAAGAGAACGATTGAATAATTTCATTGTTTATTGGTTGTTTGAAAGTGTGTTCATTCAAAGAAAGAAAGAAAGTATATTTCGTAGTTTACACCATTCTGGAAGTACCTTCTCCTTGTTGTAGATAGAATTCATCGAACAAAAAGTCGCATCATTCATTTTCTATTTGCATATTCTTGGGTCAAGGTCATACACAACATCGGTTTCATTCCCGTCTCCCTCTTGAGTAACAACAACTTTAAAAATATTGCGAAAATCTAAAATTTAACTAGTAATTTTTTCTAGGGATCTTTTAAACCAACATTAGCTAGGCTAGAGATTTGGAATAGGTAGTGAGACACACTCTCCAAAGAACAAAACACACAATAGCATCTTGTGATAGGGAGTGTAAAATTCCATTTGCAACATTTTGTCCTGGGAAGCCCTTCTCACACAAGGGTCAAACCTGAGGACGCATTGAGATTAACAGAGTTACTCACCCTGCTTTATTGGTCTTGATGTAGAGATTGCATGTATTATGGGGGTCACTTGAAGGTATACCCACAATGATGAGTGGAAGCCTCTCAATTTGATTTCGGGCTAGATACCCTGCCCTTGCGTGTGGATTGGAATGTCAACTGTCTCCCCAAGCATCATTGTTGTTTTTGGTAGCCTCAGTTGCCTATCTTCTTAGGGTCTTACACAAGGTGACTGTGGAGTGGCAAGTCTCCCTGGTACCTGGAATCGACATTGGCCAGACTCACTCAAGTTCCTTGGAGGGTATACCCACGATTATGTGTGGGAGCTTGCACTAAGGTTTAAGTCCGTTAAGCAGGTCATCAACGTAACTTTTCCACCCTAGCCCAACCCCTTCTTGTCTCGGCTTTACGACATTGGATTTCATCACCAACTAGTAACTTTGGAATACGAAGATCTTGTTTGCTTGGTTTTGATTCCTAGATTCTACTAGCGAGTTTTTTTTATTTACTTAGTTGGTCGTAGATTTTTTCCATAGAATTTTCGGTTCGACCCACATTGACCCTCCACGTCGTTTATGTAGGATGCAAGGACTACCTCCAAAAGATCCAGAAGTTCCTTAACCCTTGCCCCCTAACCCACTGGAGGACTCTCCTCAACAAAGTGAGATCTAGGACCACATAACCTTCACATCCAGAAAGGATTGATTCTCTAGAGAGCTTTCAGATCGTTTCTAACCCTCTAGAAGCTTTCCACCTACCTCTTGGATACGAGAGACATATTCTCCGACTCAATTCGTCTGGAGAACTTGTTCTCGACACTTCTGAATTACCTCCCGAAATTGTCGTCGGCCTTAACGAGGATCCTTTCTAGACCACTGACATAGCTCAGACTTCGACTTCTAGATGGAACCCTCCCGCCTTAGAGATAGGATCTGATATACCTATCATTTCTGAACCACACGAAACATATTACACGTTCACGATAGCTTTAGATCACTTTACCAATACAACGTGCTATTATTTTCCTTTTTCAGCTAGTCCTAAGTCAACCATCCCTCTTCAGCAGTCCCATTCCACAATGGTCCTGAACACTATGATTATTCCTGTTGGGAATACGGTGGCTAGCCAACCTCCTATTGGTACACCGCTTTTATCTAGTCAGATCCCATAACTTCTTCTTGGGTATAATGCTTTGAATGCTTCTATTCCCAATCCTACCCCAGTTCCATCTGGAATTCCTGGAGTCTTCACTCCTCCTGGGTATAATGTTGCTTCTAGTTCTATTCTGACACCATCCCAGTTCCTCCCCAGAGGGTCCCTTCCACCTTTTATAGGAGGATTCAGACCCAATGGCTCTACCACTGTTTGAATGTCTACACCGTTATTCACTTTTGGTTACTAGATTCCCACTAGGGGGAAATATAACCCCAGGGGGCACACTCAATTTGGAGGTCAAACCAAAATTGGGACATCACCCTCGCTTAGAGGAAAACCCCCACTCGGAGGATATAATCCATAGTATGGGCAAAACATCCTCAGATCATTGGACTGGTATTGGAATCGTCTTATTCAAGGGAATCCACAATCATCTGGGGGAAACAACCTCAAGTTATATCTTTCATACCCCCTAGTTCGGGCCAGGCGTATCCCAGTCCTTCCAATCCCATTTTGGGATCGAGTGTTCAATATAGTATCCCTTTGCAAGGGAACATCCCCACTCCATACAACCTTATGAGTTGCATGCCTCCACACACACGTTTGAATCTGTCAGGACCTTCGCCTCATATGCAAATTTCTTACGGTCCTACTGGTTTACCGACGGGACTCCCTCCCCAAAGTTACCAGTATCCTCATGTGAATAGATAGCTTCCCTTTTTAGCCACTTTGGACCTCCCTAATCTGTCTAGAATTTTGAATGATCCTATCTCACACTCTCCCCACTGGCCTGTTATACCGGCCAAATTACCATCTGACATTCCAAAATTCAATGGTAAATTGGGAGAGGATCCGAACAACCATGTCATGACTTTCCATCTTTGGTGTTCATCCAACTCATTAATGGATGACTCTATTCGATTGCATCTCTTCCAACGAACTCTCACGGGTTTGGTTGCAAAGTGGTATATAGAACTAGCACGAGGTTTATTCACTGACTTTAATACCCTCGCCATGGATTTCCTTACACACTACCAATTACCGATCCATTATGAAACAAGAACGGAGATCCTAAGTTCCTTCAAACAAACTAAAGCCACTCACATCTCTGATCACATTCATGAGTGGAGACAAAGACAACGTTTGATCAAACTCGAGCTTCCCGATCAGTTATTGGTAGAATGGTTCACGAAATCATTTGTGAATGAAATCTCTCGTGACATTTCCATGGTTGGAGTTGTCATGGAAGAACAGGCCATCAGTCGTGCTCAATACCTTGACCTCATTTACTCACAAATGGGTACTCTTTACAACTTACTTTCTGATGCACCTCGTCCTTCTACTACCGCTACTTCGACTACCCCTACTGCTTCTCATGTGGCTGATGGTGTGATTGGAACTTTTCATGCTCAGCCTTAAACTGTGCAAGCCTCTACCACCAACCCCAAGTCTAATGCTTATAACATTCAAAATGATCTGTCTCCTACTCTTCCCACTGGCAAGACCTCTGAAGTTAATTATGTTCAATCTACCCCTGTTGGAAAGATAATAAATCCAAAAAAGGGAAGAGTAAGAATAAGGAGGATAAAAACAACCCGCAGTCTGAGAAGACCAAAACCCACCTTGTTGATGATAAGGATAAGTGCAATCCCTGATACCCTTTCCTTATCTGTGGTGACGATCACTATACAAAAGATTGTCCAAGACGAGCTGAGGTTACTAATTTCCTCCAAGGGACCGCGAAACCTCCTACACCTATTGTTTTGTCTCAACCTTTCTCTTCTCAATAACAAGCCCAATTGGTCATCCATGACAAACCTCCCCCCTCCACTACTTCTTATGTACTCATGTGTAATGGTGATTCTCTAAAGAATGATGTTACACTTACCACTCGAGCCAAAGATAACTCTTCCTCAAAGGAGAAGGTTGGCGATATACCACCTTCGTTGGTTCAACAACCTTCTTCAACTCCACCTCCGAATGGTCCTCTTTATCTCGAATGACCAAGTCTCGACACAGTTCTGCGCCCTCCTCCAAAGGGTGTTGTTCGAAAGTCCGCCTTCAATCCTCATGCACATGCTGCTCAAAACTATAGTATTGTAGAATATCTGGCGCAAGCACATTCTGCCATGTTGGCTCTTGAATTCCTTCAAAGTTGCCTTGCTCAACGAAAGGCACTGCTAAAGGATATAGGTGGAATCGATCCTACAGATACAAATTTGATCATTTTTTACCTCAAAGATCACATTCCGAGACTTCCTTCTCAACTAACATTCCAAATACAAGTTGTTGTCTCTGACAAGAACATCTGTAGGATAGTTATCGATGAGGGTTCTTCTACCTGTGTAATGTTTGTTGCCTGTTGGAAATCCATCGGCTCTCCTCCTCTTACAGAATCACATAACACTCTTAAAGCCTTCAATGGCTCTGGCTTTAAACCCTACGGTGTACTTCCTTCGTTTCCTATTACGCTGGAAGGAAAATCGGTCACTGTTGAAGTTGAGGTCTTCGATGCACCTCTCGATTACAACCTCTTACTTGGCCATAGCTAGATTGATGCGATGCACTTCTTTGTGTCTACCCTTTTTTGTGTTTTATGTTTTCCACATCAGGGAAAGGTTATTACAGTCGACCAACTAGCCTTTTTCAATTTTGACACCCGTACTAGCAATGTACCTTTCATCACGAAGACTTGGTCTGGGTATGAGAACGTCGGTGTGGGCCTACTTAAAGATTCAACTCTGATGGGTACATTCCCTATCCCACCTCTCGATGTTCCACCTCCTTTGGTTGCCTCGATCAACATGATCTCCACCTCCATTCGCAATACTCATTCATATTCTAACCCGTGGATAATACCTGACTTTGGTGATTATCTCCGCTATGGAAACCAAATGCCTTTAAGTCCGGTTGAATTTGCCTATCAAGCCATTCAATCGACAACCCCTCCTACCCTCTCTATCGGTGATTCATCTCCTGACCTATTCCACGTTATTTTTCCCACAGACGAGATGATTATGTCAATTATGTCGATAGAAGAAACCCCCTGGGATGATGGACATCATTGTTCCAACCTCTTCCTCGAACAACACACCCTTGAGAGTTACCAACGGATCTCGACTCCCTCAACTGTTGCTATCATTTCCTCCATTCCCAAGTTTACACACAATGTGTTATATGAATGGAACTTAAGTAATATTTCACCCACCACCCCCCTCGACATATCCATTAAACCTGAAGTTGTTGAAAATGTCCACATCGGAGCTTCATGCTCTACTGACGAGGTTGTCACCTATAAATCACTTTTCCAAGAGTTTCATGACATCTTTGCTTGGAGCTATGAATAAATGTCGGGCATTGACCCTGATATTGTTGTACATGAAATTAAGATGTACCCCGGCGCTAGACCCATCCGGCAGAGACTTCATCCAGTCCACCCCCGTAAAGCAGCTGCTATTAAGCTTGAGGTCGAAAAACTTCTTAAAGATGGATTTATTTATCTGGTGGATTTAACTGATTGGGTATCCAATCTCATTCCAGTTAACAAGAAACAAGGTACGATCCATGTCTACTTTGATTATAGGGATATCAATCAAGCTTGTCCTAAGGACAACTTTCCCACCCCCTTCATTGACCAGATCGTTGATGATTGCGCCAGGAGTGAAATCTTCTCTTTAATGGATGGTTTCTACGGCTATAATCAAATCAACATCTTTCCCATGAATCAACACAAAACCACTTTTATTTTTCCTCGGGGCACCTTTGCCTACCCGAAGCTACCCTTCAGTTTAAAAAACGCTAGTGCGACTTTTCAACATGCTATGTCTTACGATTTTCACGATATTAAGCACATCATACAACCATATCTAGATGACCTACCAACGCATTCCATGCATCATAGTGATCATCCGACACATCTATGAGCCATTTTCCTTCATTGTCAGTTCTATCGTATACACTTAAACCCATATAAATGTGTTTTTTGTGTGGAGTCTGGCGGAGTTTTAGGTTTTATCCTGTCACTCTAGGGGATCAGGTTCGATACTTTGAAGGTCGAGGCAATCCTCAATCTCCCTCATCCTTCTTCACTTCACCAACTTCAAATTTTGCAAGGGAAGGCAAATTTTTTACGTCGTTTCATCCCCAACTATGCTCAATTAACGCTCGTATTAACTCGACTGCTAAAGAAAGGTTCTAAGTTTGTATGGGATTCCATTGCCAACAAAGCTTTCAAAGCTTTGAAACTGACTTTAACCCGTACCCCATTAATTTTCCCACCCGATTATAGTCGAGATTACTTCCTTTATCTTGCTACTTTGGACTTTACCATCGCCATGGTTCTAGTCCAGGAAGATGATTTACACGACGAATATGTCATTTATTATTTGAGTCGGAGTCTCATGACTACCGAAGCCAAATACTTACATGTTGAAAAACTGGCCTTGGTAGTTGTTCAAGATGTCCAACGATTCTGTCACTATATCTTACTACGGAAGACCACTATAATTTTCGATTGCAACCCCATGCAACACATTCTTACATGCCAATTTCTAGGGGGAAAATACTCCAAATGGATAGTAATTCTCCAAGAGTTTGACTTAGAATTCGAACACGCTAAGTCCAAGAAATACTTGGTGTTTGTCGAACTGATATGTGACCTTCCCTGCATTGAGACAGAGAATGTAGCAGAGGATTATTTACCCATTGAATCCCTTTTTCTGATTAGTTCTGATGACCTTTGGTATGGGGATATCATTATCTATCTCCAAACTCAGACTTTCCTGCCCAATTTGTCTATCACTGACCACCATCGAATACATTACCAAGCCCATCAGTACATTATCCTCGGTGACACTCTTTATCGTCGTGGGGTTGACTTTGTTTTTCGACGCTGTCTCACCTATGATGAAGCTGAGAAATCTTTGAATGGATGCCACTCTAGGGCATGTGGTGGTCACATGTCTGGGTATGCTACTGCCCAGAAGATCTTACGAGCAAGATATTTTTGGCCTTCTTTATTTAAAGATTGTATTACCACCATCCAAAAATTCCATGCTTGCCAAAAATGCAACAACAAGATAAGATCGCACCCTACTCCCCTACACCTTGTAGTTTCCATTGGAGCTTTCGTGAAATGGGGCATTGATTTCATGAATTGTAACCCTCACTCAGCCAGGGGGCATGGATACATTATTGTAGCCATGGATTATTTCACCAAATGGGCCGAGGCGATGCCTACTTTCGATAATATCAAGAAAACTACAACCATTTTCATATTTAATCACATTATTACTCGATTCGGGATCTCGCAAGTTATCGTTACTGATCATGGTAGCCATTTTCAGAAATTTATGATGTCTGACACTATGGTTCGTCGGATAATAGGAATCCATAAGACCAGTTGGCACACAATGTTATCAGACATCCGTGAAGTTTGCTACGAGATTTACCCCCTTTCAACTAGTTTACGAAATTGAAGTCATTCTCCCAATTGAATGTGAAATACCATCCTTGAAGCTAGCTGTCTAACTTCTCCCGAAAACCTTTGTTGAAGAAGAACGTCTATTGTATCTTATGTAATTAGACGAGACCCATCATGATACCACCCTAGTTATTGAAACCCAGAAGAAACATGTAAAATACCAATACGACAAACATGTCAAGCCGTGTGTTTTCTCTGAGGGAGATCTGGTTATCCTCTATGAACAAGATCGTGATCTACTAGGAGCTGAAAAATTTGAAGCTATGTGGTGCGGTCCATATATCGTCAAATGAGTGTTGGAGAAGGGAGCTTACGAGTTAGTAGATTATGATGTCATTCCTTTGAGTGAACCCAAAAATGGGCTTTACTTGAAGAAGTACTATGCTTAGATTGTCTCTGCATGAGTGCTTGTACTTTTATTGTACCATACTCTTGTGTGTTACTTTTGTGTGTTTTTTATTATTTGGTTTCGACCCCTGACTACTTACCTTGCATTCTACTTGGTTTCCAGATGTCGACATCTTCTCTACCCTATATTGGCTTTGCCAATAGGGCTAGCCGTAGTACTCATAACCTAGTTGTTGTTGCTTGGGCGATCTATGCACCCACCAATGAATTGATCAGTTTGCAACCAATAATATCGTAGAATATAGCACAACCATCGAATTATTGACTGATGCTATCTCACTTGGGATTCATCACTTCATTGTACTTGATTCACAACTAGTAGTACTCCAGTTAAGTAATATCTACACTATCCGAAGTCCTACTTTGTTACAGGTATATCTACGAACTCGTCTCTTGGAACATTATTTTGATTATATTGAATATCAACACATTCCTAGGTGTCTAAATACATTAACTGATACTCTATCTAATTATGTGTTAGACAGACATTTGAGACATTTATAAATCCAATCACACATTACACATTGTATATAAAAGCAGAGTAAGCCGGTAGAAGCCTCATGTATATATATAATGAAAAAGTTTTACAAAAATTGTTTTCCATCCAAGGACCAAAATATCAAAATATAGAGCCCATGGCTCATAAAAAATAGCATCATAGATGTCGCTCGAAATAGTATCATGGATGTCGCTCGTGATAGCACACCACTGCCTATGCTACCCGATGAAGTAACCGAATAAGTGAGTTGGACACGCCTACAGTATGGCATTGATAACGCCTCGGGACCTCCTCGATCGACATGTCGAGGATGTCTTCCATCAAGCCTTATAAGTTCTGCTCCATTGCCTCATATTCGTCAACGTTCCACCCTGCTACCACACGTGCCTCTCCCCACCTATGAATCAGAGATGTGCCCGGAGGTGGATGCGGCCCTACATCTACATAGTCAAAAAAATTTGATTAGTCTTTACATCGAAAACTGTAACACCTTGTTTCCCCCAGATTGTAAATATAACTGAACTGGCCAAGGACTATGGAAAAACTCACAAGTATGAATATGTGTTGTAAATGGACCTGCAAGAAGAGGTCAATGAATGTAAATGATAGTTTGAATTTATTGCAGAGCTGCTGAGAGGGGATGTGCGGAAAAAAGACCACGATGGTGGTGGAGGGAACCTTGAAAAAGGGGTGTTAACTTCCACCAAGAATTAAATACCGTATTTTGGACTCCACTGGCCCGGAGAGCCAAAAGCGGCTTGCTAGCCCTGAAATAAATGCCTTGAAGGCTGGTAGGTTGATGGCTTGATGAGGGATGGGGAGGTGAACCGCCTATCCGTAGAGCCATCATGACTGACCAGCGCGAGGGTAATTGTGCCACACGCAACCTCGTGAGAGGATAAGGCATATGGCAGAAGCGATTGAAGAGGGAGGACGCGAGGGGAACTCTGACAGTTCTATGCAGAGTGAGTGACCACAGAGAGGAGGGGATTGCAACCTTCGCTCTTGGGAACTGGCAGACAGAGAGACACAGGTCTCAGGACATCGTGGTCTCAGCTCGGGGGTGGCTAGTGGTAAATCCATTAGGAGTCACTAAACCTATGGTTGGGTGGAAACGAGCACCCCTCTCAGTAGTTGCTTCCATTGCTGAAGTTATTTCTGATAAGTATTTCGCTTATGCTGCATTTGAAATTTATATGCTGTCACATATGTTCATAGACTTGTGGAATTGTAAATGTTTTCTGTGAAAGAATGTCTGTGCAGTAATTGTTAAATAAGGAGTAGATATTAGCTCATAGAACCATGAGATAGTAAATGATTTCATCGTGAGAATGTCTGCGTAGTGCTTGATATGAATGAGTCAATATATGCTTAACACCGAGGAAACCGTGCTTGACTTACGTTGATAAATG
>SNQJ01S0028307.1:0-14967 GCA_010110895.2 Picea sitchensis
ATGGACCAACGCATTGACATGCTCTTCGCGACACTCTCGAGGAATGCTCCGAAGAAGCAATGCCCCACTTGTGCACAGGAGTACTCGATACCCGCAGGATGGAGAAGAGCCGACCACAAGCGAGCGAGACCGAGCCAACAGTTATCCAGGGGCTATGGTTAGAAGCTTTGTGCTATTTCGGTCTAGTTAGTCTGTTGCTACTCTTTTTGGTTAGAAATGTTTAAGTTTTTGAAACTGAATGATACTGCCGCCCTGGTTTCCTCCGGGCAGGGCACGCAAGTAGGTGATAGAATAAATAAATTATGTTTGACACAGGAAAACCAGCTGTCCTGGTTTCCTACTTAGGCAGGACAGCTGGTGTCACCACCATCAGATGTATACTCTGATTTTTTATAATATAGAAGGTCCCACCGGTTTAATTACAAAAAAAAAACATGTGATTTTTATTATTGTTATATAGATTTGCCTTGGAATATAAGATTAATAATAATAATAATTTTTTTTTTAAAGATTATTATGTAGTCAATACCAAATTGACATATGACTTAGTGATTGAGATGAGGTACATAATGATAATGATAATAATAATAATAATAATTTATTTTTAAGATTAAGATATAGTCAATACCAAATTGACATGTGACTTGGTGATTGGGATGAGAATTGTTATATATAAAACCTAAGTTTAAGAAAAATATTTAAATTTTTAAAATTAATTTTCATTTATTATAAAAAAATTTACTCTATAAAACTATTTTTCATTTATTATCACAAAATTAATCCATACTAAATTAATTTTTAAATTTTTTTTTTCATTCATTATTAAAAAAATCCATACTAAATAAATCAAATTGATACTAATAACTCTTAATATAATAGTTTTAATACATAATTTTATTTTACCTACCATCATGTGCATCCATAAACGAGTGTATATCATTAAATCTTAATATAATACTTTTTAATACATAATTCCAATAAATAATTTTTTTAATAAATAATTCTTAATATTTTAAAGAGATAACAATGAACACAATTAATCACCTTTTAATCTAAAATTCTAATTTGATGGTTAACAATTGAAGATGCTGGTATATTTTTAGTCGTCCTCCCAAATCAATGAATGTGATTTCCTCTTCATAACTTCATGTTTACCTTTTAACATTTACTTAATCATATTAAGAAATTAATGTAGCACTATATAATTGTCACGTTTAAATGATTAAACTGATTGTGCGTTTCATTTTCTGGCTATACGTTTCATTTTCTGTCTACACCTTTCGACGTTCATCAACCACTGTTTCAGTAGATATCATTAAATCTCAATATAATACTTTTAATACATAATTCCAATAAATATAAGTTGACCAAACTTTAATATAATATTTTAAAGAAATAATTTAATGTTATAGACAGTCAAGTTGGTCTCCATAAAACTTATTTTAATATAATACTTTTAATACATAATTCCAATAAATAAGTTGGTCAAACTTTATTTTAAGAGATAATTCCACCTGTCAGACTTTTAAAGACAATCAAGTTGGTCTGCATAGAACTCATTTTACACATGATTGTAATTAGAACTGTTGTGGAAAGTGTTGAACATTAGCCATTAAAACTACTTTTGAATTTGTTGTCGATGTAAAACAATCTCAATCTTTTCTGCATCAGTCTCACAACACGCTTTCTAGTTTCCTCGTTTGGGAGGATTCAAGAATATGAAGCCATCCAGAAGATTCTGGGCTCTAATGGTATACATCTTAAACAGTCCAACAACATTTTCAATGTTTTATCAACAGAAACGTTGACCAAGAACAACCATTCAAGTCTATCGAAGGAACGCGGTATTGAGTATATAATATGAGGAGAAAGGTATAAAGGGGCGGCTCATGGTTATGTCCAAACAAAGAAATATTTAGATAATCCCTCCCTTCGCTGACGGACACGACTCTAACTGATCCATATTTGCTTGCTGATCTCACGGTATACCTAATAATCTAATCTCTATCCAACGATTTGTAGGAGCTCCTTGGCGATAAAAGGGGGGCTAGCCAGCCAGAGATAAACAGGATTGGTAGCGCTTATTTCGCGATTTCCCATTGTTAGAGATAATATTCTTCGGCCTAGTAATTAGGAGGTATTATTTACAGCAATGTTGTTTCGATTCATTGGTAATAGAATTTTTCTGTCGGCTAGGGATTTTCCCAATTTATGTGTTTTGGGTTTTTTGGGTTTTTATTGATGATGGGTTTTGGTRTTTTTCATTTTCTGTGCACAGAAATTGTCAATTTTTTCGGTTACGAGATCGAAACTACATTTACACATCAACGCTGAGCGCCAAGGCATTCCTGTTTGTTTGACAGAAATCCGAGCAAATGGATTCGCTTATGTTATCCTGCCCTGCTTTGAAGGCTGCGCAACGGAGGTTAGTTTGTATTCGGAAGAAAAATTGAAGATTTTTCACTAGTTTCGATTTACCCAAAATTTTATGTGCTCGCCATTTTGGCTGAATTTTTTTTCAAAGGCTTCGTATTCTGGGAAGTGGGTAGGGCTCGGATCTCGATTTTAGGGGTGAACCCTTAGATGAACAAAATTGCATTATTTGCATAATTTGATATGTTGAAAACGTTTATTACATGATTTATGTCTGTGCCAGGGTTAGTTGCTTGAAATTCAGTATATCAGAAGGGAGAATTTCTTTTGTTGGTTCTTTCCCTGAGAGGATTTTCTTATTGGTTGAGTTTCTATGAATTATACTGATATATGGATTTACAATTTGTGCTTTGACTCAGTGGAAAGAATTCTATCCCAGTTTTTCAAGGATTACTGTCTGTGGAGCTGTCTGCATCGCATAATAGGATTTCGCCCCCAATATCTCTGGGTTTCAAGAGGAACACAGCATTTCCAAAAATTAGATGTGTTGATGGAAGTGGGGCTCTGAACAGCATCGGAGAAAGTGATGACACAGATATTCACGTTGGAAGTTTTGTCATGCCTAATGGTGCCAGTGTGGTTGGTTTAGGAAAAAATCCGGTCACAACAACTGAATTAGAGACAGACGCAATTGCATTTGGTACTGTGACAGCGGAGATCACCCCTGAAACTGATAATCAAGTTTTCATTAGTGAAGATGATGCCGATCTTGATTGCCCATCAAAGGGGTTCTGGTCCATCCCTGATGCTATAGAAGCCATTCGCCAAGGCAAGGTCAGTCTCATACTGCAACTCGTTTTCCTCTGAATTCCATTTTTCAATTTTTTCTGCTCTGTCAGTTGATAAAACTGGCGGCAGTGAAAAATCTTTCAACACGTATATTTGTTGGATAGCTTGTACTTCCATAATTTGATTGCTGGACAGTATACTATAAGGTTTTATTTATTTTCAGTAAATTATTTACATTAACATCTACAAAATGTTTTGTAAAATGCAGTGAAATCAGTGATCTTACTATCTGTAGTCTAGATCTAGTTTGGTACTTAGCAAGTCTATTAAGAAAGCTATTGGAATGACAAAACTAATGGTAGTGGGTACCTTGCCAAAGAGACCCAGGTTTGGTCTGTTGGTTAAGGATCCATACCCATGTGTAAAATGTTTCAAGTTTCATGGTCCTTGCAAATCTTCTACATAGACAAGAAGAGGAAATGTTCCAACTTTGTAATAATTGGCATCATATTCAACATAGAGGAAAGCCATGTATAAACCAAAATTACTTTTTCTTAAAGTGAACTTCAACGGATCAGTTCGTTCGCAAGTTTGTTTTAACTCATCTATATGCATCTGCAGTTTGTCATCGCGGTGGATGATGAAGACAGGGAGAATGAGGGGGATCTTATAATGGCAGCATCATTAGTAACCCCTGAGGCAATGGCCTTCATTGTGAGGCATGGTACTGGGATTGTATGTGTTGCAATGAAGGAAGAAGACCTAAAAAGGCTTCAATTGCCACTTATGGTACCGGACAAAGAAAATGAAGAGAAGCTTCTTACTGCATTTACAATATCTGTGGTATGTAGTGGAATCTTTCTTATTTTATTTCCATGGCATATTACTGTTTCCTTGATGCTATTTTCAAACTTGAAAAAAAGATTAAAAGTTGAAGGGTTATTTATATCAACAATTCTGCATTGAGTATATCAGGACGCAAAAGAAGGTACAACTACCGGGGTATCAGCAACGGACAGGGCGAATACAATTTTGGCCCTTGCATCTCCAGATTCTAAACCTGGTGATTTTAGGAGACCTGGTCATATCTTCCCTCTGAAATACAGAGAAGGGGGAGTCCTAAAGAGAGCTGGTCATACAGAAGCATCTGCTGATCTGGCAACATTGGCAGGATTAAATCCTACTGCAGTGCTTTGTGAGATAGTTGATGATGATGGTTCAATGGCTCGCTTACCAAGGTTGCAAAAATTTGCAAAGGAGCATAATTTACCACTTATATCTATTGCAGATCTTGTTAGGTATGACATCTTTTTTTGCCATTTTATATCATTCCTTTTCAACAATCTCGTTTTGAAAAAGTTGAATATCTAAATATTTCATGAAACTTGGTTAAGAGTATTTTCTTTGAACATAGACGAAGGAATCTATGCAGTTCACTATATGATATTAGCAGATGAATATTCTGCTTACAAGTTTCAGTTTGTGGTCTAGTCTTGACACTTAACTGAAGCATTTACTTGGTCCAATTATTTTAGAAGTTTATAACACTAAAGTATGGTTTGTTGACTTCAATTCTAGCACATACAAACGTGAATATATCCAAACAACTTTGAAATTAATACAAAATTTTGCAACGATATGATATGGTGTGTTTCCCTTTCATTTACCCATAATTTCTCACCTGCTAGAATCACTGTAATTTCAGGTACAGGAGGAAACGTGAGAAGTTGGTGGAACGAAGCGCTATTGCTAGGCTGCCTACAATGTGGGGACCATTTCAGGCATACTGCTATCGTTCAAAGTTGGATGGCATTGAACATGTTGCCATGGTTAAGGTGGCATCTTCCCCACATTTCTTTTGATTGGATGTTTATGTATAGCAAGTTAGAAAGTTATATTAATAGATGCTAAGGGAGTCGATGATGGACCTTAACTTGAAGGGAAAGGTTGAAATAAAACTTGTAATTGGATTATCACTATGGATTATGTCAAACATCATCTTAGAAGCAGTGCAGGAAATGGATCATTTGGAAATATATTACCGAGATTTTTCTGTAACATAAACAAACATGGATTACACCCTTGTTGCAAACTAGTACTTAATCATTTATCTTTCCCATTAGCAACTTATTGACATCTATAGAAGCTATTTTCTTTCTACTCTTCATTTTTACATGAATGATTCTAAACCTGTATTATTTTCAGTCTGTATTTTTTATCATTTTATTTTAAATTGGTGTTTAATCAGCTAGCACGGCTGGTGTTTTTTGGTGTATGATTGCTAACATCTCTTGCATATTGAAATACAGGGTAACATTGGCGATGGACTAGATGTACTGGTGAGGGTTCATTCTGAATGTCTTACGGGAGATATCTTTGGGTCGGCTAGGTGTGATTGTGGAAACCAACTTGCACTGGCTATGCAGCAGATTGAGCTAGCTGGCAGAGGAGTTTTGGTTTACTTGCGTGGTCATGAGGGTAGGGGTATTGGTTTGGGACACAAACTTCGAGCTTACAATCTCCAAGATGAAGGCCGTGATACTGTTGAAGCTAATGTGGAGCTCGGACTGCCTATTGACTCCCGTGAATATGGTATTGGAGCACAGGTAAAGTATTTTATTTCTATTTGAGGGAAAAAAAAATCTGCCCTCTTTTAGAGGTTTTTGGTTTGGACCCCTGAACCTGACAATCTTCTGCTTACTGCCTGTATAACCATAGCATATGTGCCCACTGCCCAGTTTAGAATCCGTAATTGTTTACTCTAGAAATTGATTCACACAAAACTTAATGTAGTATATGTGTGGCTTAGTAAGTATGTGTGTGTAGAAAGGCACGTGTCCTTGTTTCCCATGAGGGGTACCTGCCACTCTTACCTTCTTGTATTCAGCCCAGGCCCCACAGTCATTACCCTGAGAAAATTTTGCAAGGTAAAATGGTCATCAAGTTTTGTACTATAGATTGATTAAAAGTTTAAAGAACTTGCTAACATCTTTTGTTTTCTCTGTGGCAGATCCTGAGGGACGTAGGTGTACGAACTATGAGGTTGATGACAAACAATCCTGCTAAGTATGTTGGCCTCAGGGGCTATGGGTTGAAAGTTGTTGGTCGGGTTCCTGTTCTTTCACCAATAACTCAAGAAAACAGTAGATATTTGGAAACAAAGCGCTCCAAAATGGGCCACATTTATGGGTCGGATCTAACTGGGCCATTTTCTGCAATCCTTCGCAGTAATATTGCTGACATCAATTCCCCAAAATCTTTGTCATGATTTCATTGAAGATTGGATTCAGACTGTCATCACATTCGATGATGGTCATTTTTTCCCCCTGTTCTTTGGATTTACTTGAGGCGTATTCATGCCTTCTGTTGGCACGGCTGCCTATTATTTTGCTGCTTTATTTTTTTCCGGGTTGTCTATTTTTTCCTTGGCCAAATGCCAATACATCCAAAGAAATGGTAGCCATATTACGATTTGTCAAGAAGGAATCGGGCACATTTGTATAATAAATAATTGTTGTTTTCTCTATTCTAATTCATTTCTGGCAAAAATCTGTCTCTTCTTGAAGTCTGGCACCAGGAGATTTATCCATTATATGTGTATTTGGAGTTGTGACATGTATAAAGTCCTTATTTTGCTGTTATGGGAATTGTTAAAATGATGTTTTATGGAAAAAATATAATTTTTCAGGAATATATGTGGTCAAATGATGAAGTTCAAGTCACATGCTACACATATTAAGCTGCATAAATGTGTGCTCCATACTTTTAGGGGGTCGTAGCAAAACTAAGAGGGCTGCAATTAGAATCATGTATCCTACACCAATTTTTTTTTACAAAGACTACGATGTAAGTGTACTTACTACTTAGTTGTATCAAGCAATAAATGAATTGTAACATAAGATAAGAGGCATATTTTTGTAGAAGTGAAATGAGTATAAAATGTGTTTAATTACTGTATTGTTAAAAAACAATTATCACTGAAATCGGCCTGGCCTAGTGGAGTCTTAAGAATAAGAGTTTCGACATATTCACTATTATTGGCATATTCAAAAGCCTGCCTGCCCCAATGAAAAATAGCTGATGTTTTTTATTCAACTAATTATTCTCTATCAACATCCATAACCAGTTTATTATGTTGAACCATATATACTTACTGTTCATAAGAGGGATTTGTTAGCATTTTGCTCATATCAATGAATCAGTTCTTTCCAAATGATTGGTACTGTATCCTCAAAACTCTATTTTTTATTTACTTAAAGGCATAATATCCTTGCTACTCAGTTCTAGCACTGCAACCTGGTTACAAAGTTTTAAAGTCTGGTCACGAAATAAAAAAGTTACACTGAAATGGAAATGGAAATGAAGGTGGAAACGAGGGAAACATATACGAGAAATTTTTAAGTGTGGAGAAACAACAAACATGTATATATGTAAAAAAAAAACCATGAGACATAAAGCATTCATATTATCGTTCTTCAATTAGATTTATAAACCTAAAACTTATAATTGCCGATTGTGTCATCACCACTATCTAGTATCATTAATCAATGAATCATAATATGCAAACTCAAAATTGTACAACTACATTGTAAACATACAATTAATAACTATGTGCAAATTACAAAAATGAAAAAAAAATGAGTGGCGTACTATCATATTCAATGTTGAAAACTTAATTAAAATTTACAATTTCATATCATCAAAAATATCTTCATCATGTAATGAAGCTCCGCATCATTATGTTCATCCTCTGCAGAATTGGGAACATTGTTGCCATCTCCACTTGAATTAGGAACCGCCCACCAAATTCCACAAACTTCCAAGCTTCATGCTTCAAACCCTCAAGCGAAGAACCACCTGACGCCAACTCCTCTCACCAACAAGGAAAATGCATGGAAAATATCGAGTATTGGATCTATTGGTGTGCTTGAGGGAGGTCCGAGAGACCTTGTTTATAAGGTTTGAGGCTCACTTTTAGGGTAGGCTTAGTGTAGGTAATTTTAGGATTTTTTTTAAAACCTTTTTATAAGGTTATTTCAGCTTGAAACATTGTTCCCTGCGCCCAAAACGTTTTAGGGGAGGGCCAAAACTTGGGACTGGTGTGTACAGGTCCTGGAATGCTGTTTCGGAAAAAACAGAAATAGATCGCAAACATTTTGGTGGTGTTTCCCGTCTCATTATCCAAAACAGGGAACGCCGTTTTGGGGGACCTCAAGAGGCGTTTCCGGTAACTGAGCCCTAGTACATTGTTGTGTTAATCCTTATCGCAGATATAGTCGAAAACAAAATAGGCACACTAGGATGGAGGGAAAGCTCAACACATTTTTTCGCAGAAGACTAACAATCATATGTCCGATTGTTTTCTTCTTATCCTCTCTTGCTCTTCTCAAATTTTGTGCAATATATATGTAATTTAGGGAATAAATATATATGGGAAATGAAGCATTTCATATACCTATTCAAATTGTAAAGGGGTTGATAGTCGGTTTATTCACTATTGTTGATAGGGTCACGCGGTTCATAAATATTTGGAATTGAGTTTGTTATACAGATTATTCTGTTAATAAATATTCGGAGTTGTTTGCTGCCTCAATCTTTATCATGAACGTGTTTGATGCATGAACTCATTTGTCCGAGTTAGCTTATTAATTGTTGCACTAAAATTTCAAGGACTCTGAAGTTTAAGTTGAGCTTGTCACACAATTGTTGCTGCGGGTGCGCACTCATTCCGCTTGTGTAGTTCCCCGAATCATCTACCAAGCTTTATTTGATACTTCTCATTAAGGTTTATTTGTCTACTTGAAACTATGAAGAATAGACTTACTCTGCACAACACATTGAAGAGGAGGAATATACTTGTTACCGCTCAAACTATCGTTAAGAGAAAGTCCCGCCCTGCGTAGGAGAGCTTGGGGAAGCTACTAGGAAAACTACCCACTGTCAGCTCAGTGGCCTTGCCTTTTGATTTTAAGGCTAGGGTTCCTAAACTAAGGAGGGTATTCCTAGGGGCCAAACTAACTCTGATTGTTGCATTGAGAAGGAGAGCTTCGAGATTCGGTCTGACTGAGGGTTTGAAAAAATCAATGCTATCCTTTCTCAAGGGTAAGGCACATCTAGGTACAAGTGAAGAAAAAACAAAAGTTTCCAATTATGAATGAGTTTATGAAATATTTGACATAGACAACAATGGCCATTCCAAAGTGCTTAGAAACATGAGGTATTTGTATTAGAATCATGTGAGTGCCAAAGTTATCAATAACAATGTATCATCTTTAACCATATCATTCATCATTTAAAACCATCATCATCCAAAGATCATGTACCAAAGATAACCAATGAACTTGCAATTATAAGAGCAAGGAAAGGTTGCACAGACTTCTGTTATTAGACCACAAAGACAGCAAGATTGAATTGATCAAAAGAGTTATTTTAATCAATGAGAAGAGGGAAGATCTGTGCTTCTGTATATGAAACAGTTATGCAATAAAAACAAGCATACAACATAGACCATTCACATGTGTCAATACTTCAACAAGTGTAACCATAGGTCAATGCTGTAATAAAAGGTGTCCAGACTGTGTAACACAACAACAAATAGAGCATGTACCAACAATGATGTATTAATGGTCGGATTGCAAAGTTGTATTGGTTAAAACAGAGATCTTTCTTATGAGTATTGTGCCATATACCATAGAGAACAATAGTGCTGTAACCAATGCCCTCAAGGACAGAAAGCAAATAATTGTGCCAATGTCTAAATGCCATGTCAAATTCAGATTAAGCAGGGATTGTTGTATACAAAAACCATGAGAGATTATCAGCTACCAATCCACATTATAATGACATCATTTGCTGTGTTCAAAACCAAGAATTAGAGCAGTCCACAATGTCTTATTACCATATGTTTGCACCAGATTTTCAATAAAATGAAGCCAAAGACAGATCATAAGTGCTGATCATAAAATAGGACTCTGTAAAAATGTGATTTAGCCAGCAAGATTACTTGTGTGATTTGTTCATATACCATCAACAAAGCATGAACTGTAATCTTTGCAGTTTAGACAGTGAATAGACCCTTAAATAGTGACCAAATAGAGGATAACGTTTTGGTGTTTAGCGAGGTCGTTGAGCGTCCTTTAGCATCGATTTGTTCTTATAGGTGCTCTAGAACAAGAAAGTAATAAAACATTGGAAAGATAATGGTGCAATCAATGATAAATCTAACCTCTGTCCAAGCATGTATTCAGATTTGTAAACCAGAAAGAGATTACGTGAAAATCCACAAGAGACAAAGTCATCGTTTCACTAGATATGAGTGTATAGACCATGATAATGCGTCAACATTGCAAAATTTTTGTGATGAATGATATTATTGAGAGCTATACCACATGCTCAAGCATTTGATTAAGGCATCCCGCAATAATAACCAAGATCATAGCATTTCAAAGGACACCTCAAATGTTTTAGGGTTATATCGTGAAGAAATGAACAATGAAACTAGGTCAAAACTCTTGTGTATGCTAATACCAAAAATATTATTTGAAGAGCTAATTAGCACGTCTGAGATCCAAGCATTAATAGATATACCATTGAAAACATCTTAGATCCAAATAATCTAGACTAAAAGATGAAACAAAATCAAACCATAGATTGCAGAGTAACAAAAATAAATAAAATAAAAAAGGAAAAGGACAAATTTTGTTTTTTTTTGTGGTTGAAGAGAAAGATAGACTACTGCCTTAGGAAGGGTTGTGGGGTCACTACACAAATCTAAGTGAGGTTTAGGTTTAAAATACGAGGTAATGTTGAAGGTACCTAGAAAGGATTACCTATCAAGCGTCACCTAGGGAAAATATGGTTCTTCAAGTTTGGATGGAGGGATTGATCCACTAAGAGTCTCTCCAAGACTACTACTAAGGTGATCTTGGAACATGGCCATTTGCAAGAGGGAAGAGCCCCTAGACGTCCTACCTCAATTCAAAGAACACAATCTTTAATGGTCAAAGGGATTAAGGCAAGAGTTCTATACCTTAGTTGCTCCTCCAAGTGGAAAAAGATGCACTTGTTTGGTCTTGTAGTAGCTCTGTCCTCCAACAAACCTGAAAAATGATCTATCCAAAACCCTTGAAAAATATCCTAAAACATCACATTAAAGAGTATAGATACACAAGAACTTCTTAGGCAAGTTTTCTCATTAATCTCTGACAATGAAAATGAGAGAGGCCTCCTCCTTTTATAGCTAAGGAACCTCCTCAATACAATCTGCTAGCTCAAAACCATTGGCCCAAGTCAAAACCATTGGAAAAATACAATAAATGGGACAAAAGTAACCCTCAAAACCCTCAAATACATGAGCGCCCCCCTCAAAATGGTCAAATACAATAACATAGGGCCACACGTGTGGACTAAAGGGCCTAAAAGAAGTGCTCCCTCTCATAAAGTGTGCCAATGTCCCAAAAATGAGTGAAGAAAAAGTCAAACATGGTCCAAGGACTCAAGCACCCCTCTGACCAACTCCCAAGAGCTAGGAAGTGGTCAAAGAATGAAATAATAAACTCTAAGTGTGTGATGTCACCCCCCATGTGTGAGAGGTCCAAGATAGAATCCAATGTAAATGGCATGTGTGACCTCCTCAATAAGGGAAATCCTCAAGTAAATCAATGTGGTCAATGCCACATCATCTTGTAGTCAACATAACCACTCCAACAACCTGTAACTACCTCCTCAAATGCATCAATAAGCTCCCACGTGTGGTACAAGGAAAAAATAATAATGCATGTGTGATTAAAACATCCAACTAAGCAAGGAGGACAACTATGAGTGGTCTATGTGGAAAATGTGATGACGTGGTGTCCTTGTCATGGCCTAGTGCAATCTCATGGATCCCAAAGAAGTGACATGTATCCCAATGCGATACATGGATCTTAATATCTATAGATATGATAAAAAATGAGTATATGGATTCCAAGACAACATCACAGATCCTAATGCAATATCATGGATCTTGAGGCATGGTACATATATCCCAATGCAAGGTACCCATTTGGAGTGATGGGTCTAGCTTCTTAGAAAGCCATCAGGTGATACACACCTAGTGATCTCTCTTAGCACAACATAACAATAAGGGTTAATTTTAATATTTTCCTAAGTTTTACCAAGGGGGAACAACGTTAACCCTTATACATGTGACAAGTCCCAGGACAACAAGTATTTCCCAAGTCCCTATGTGAAAGATAGGTAATGTGATAAATCATGATGGAAAGGAGAAGGGAATGACTTCATGTGATGATCTTCAAAGTCATTTATATTCATATGTCTTATTATTTATTCATATAGCATTCATGAGCTAGGGATTTTTATACAATAGCCTTCAAGAGGGAGCTTTAGAATTGAGTTACCTGTCCTTGGCACTATTTCTTACTACCCCTTTTTTCCTTTTTCTTTATGTGTTCATTTTATTGAACAAGTCCCTTTTTCTTTAGATATTCATAGACAAGCTAGGGACTAGGGGCATTGGCCTCATAACGAGGTGGCATTGCTCGAGATTTACATTTTTGGCTTTTTATTTTATTGCTCTTCACCCCTAGCCTTTCTTTTTTTCCTTTATCAATTCATGTTTTCTTCATTAGACCTTTCTTTTAATAACATTTGATAAGTCATGCATGATCATTCTATATATATATATATATATATTGTGTGTGTGTGTGTGTGTGTGTGTGTGGATGGAATGAAGTGAAAAAAGGAAAGTGGAAAGTGTCTAGCATGGTTAGGATGTGGAAAACACTATCTTGGCTAGTTACCCGGTAGTACAAGTTGACTCGAGAAATGACAACACTTATGAAGGAAAAATATGGTCCTCCAAGGTACGACGAGACAAATAATAAAACTATGTATGTTATGAAGTGCTATCGGATTTCATTTGAATGTTTACCACTTTCATGGCTAACCAAGAAGTTATAGCATCACATCCAAATGAATCACCAATACATGGAATGTCAAGATAGATCATAGTGAAACCATAATGTACCATCCATAGTGCATCTGCCATCTGAGGAGTGAGAGAGGAGGATGAGATATACCACAACTGAGCTAGCACAATTATACATCTGATGGAGATAATGAGAAAAATTGTCCGAGTTTGGAGAAGATGAATAAGATAGCTCATGCAAAACAATAACATGACACTATGTGAGGGTACCTCTAAAGTTGTTTCCCCTTCGGGGGGTGACAATACCTATCCTAAAAAATGCTTGCATTACGAGCAAGCAAAATTCCCTTGACTACAACTAAAGGAAGAGTTTTAAACCTTTTTCAAGTAGGATTTGAGCACCAATTTCTTAAACTTCCCTCAATAGAAACCCCCACCCAAACATCCTTTAAACATGTGAGACTTCCAACACCTTTTAGACCTAAACAATATATTCACAAGGAAATGGTAGATGGATTATTTTCTCCTCATTCTCCTTACAAAGGGAACCCCTATTTGGGCCTTGGCTATTGTGCCTTTGCAATACATCCCAGGAAAGTTCTTTGTCTCTAATAGCAAGCCACATAAACATATGAGATTTTAATGGGTATTTAAACTTCCAAATGGCCTTCCACCACCATAGAGGTTCAACCACCCCATCATTATCACACAAAGGATTATAACCCACCCTGGGAGTATATATTCCTCTCGCTTGATTCTTTGACCAAATCAATTCATCATATACATCCTCAATCCTCACATGGCTTGACCTCAACTTAGCTATATAGATTTCCCAATACATTACATCCCTTCTTGTTAAACCAGACATGCTAATATAATCTGTTCCTGCTTCCAAATAGTAGTAATATAAGGATAGGCTACTTTGTTTAAGAAGAAAATTCGATTTCCATGAAGAACATTAATTAGATTCTTTGGTAATTTGTAACCTTCCCTAGTACCATGATCCAGATTATTTTCGGCATGAAATGAGAGAAAAGATATAACACAGAAATGTGCAGAGATATTTCAAGTGAGACAATAATATTACAGAGATATATCAGAAATATAACAAGAGGCACAGATATACAGTAATACATAATTTCTATTAATGAGAGAAATGTACAAAACTGTAGAAATACAGAGTGAAAGACTCGCTAGAATGGTGGCAACTTATCTTTGAGAAGAGATGTGACAGATACTCACATTCACAAGAAGATGGATTACAA
This sequence comes from Picea sitchensis, assembly GCA_010110895.2. Taxonomy (NCBI): domain Eukaryota; kingdom Viridiplantae; phylum Streptophyta; class Pinopsida; order Pinales; family Pinaceae; genus Picea; species Picea sitchensis. The sequence goes on from SNQJ01S0028307.1 coordinate 14,356, forward strand.
TTAGGCTCTAAATTCCTTTTTAACATAAAGAAAATCCAAAACCCTAACCCCAGAAGATGAAAAGCCAACAATTTTCTGGACCTCGTTTTGGGTAGTTTGGTGTATCAACTTCCCGGGGGCATAACTTTAGCATACGATCTATGTTTGGGGCGCAAGATAGCTCATTGGAAAGGTATCGTCGAGGAGATTCATTTTGCGAGATCAATCAAGGCATTTTTCCTAAATTGAGGTGCTCTATCCCAAAAAAACTTCGTTTAGGCCCTCAAAATGGCCCCGAAAATTTAGGAATCGAAAAACTACTAAAAATAGTAAGTTGCTAGATGATTGTTTTGAGATAGTTAGAATAGGTGGGTGGCCATCGATATCCACCTGGATCAATCCTCCCTCCTTAGGAAGCAATGGTATCCATTGCGTTGAGTGCCCGAGGGAGAGGGAAAAGCGTTTACTGAATCTGCATCTTGATGAGCTACTTGCCTTGTTGGAGAAGTTGCACTGCTTAGCTTGTTGAAGGTTGTCACGAACCTGTCGCTGGAAGGGTTGGACCTTTTTAACCAGTCTGGCTACATGAGATGCTTGTGTGCATAAATAATCTTTATACTCTGCTTCAATCTT
>SNQJ01S0028307.1:30762-47020 GCA_010110895.2 Picea sitchensis
TTTCAGGAGAAATAAACTAGAGGATACATCCTATGGCCATATCTTGTCTATTGAGAAAATCATTTTTCTTATCGACGGAATCATGATCTACTTCCATTGCCATAGTTATTTGGTACAAGCCTCTGCATCTGAGTAGAAGAAGATTTTTTGTCTTCCACTCCAAATAGTTATGAGACATGAGAAGTATTGCTGACGAATAATCCATCTTTTCTACGTTCTTCAATCTTCAGTACTTGCAAAAAATAATTTGGTGTAGCTTTTTCTTAGCAGTCTGCAGCTCTGATACCATGTAAATGTGTTGAACCTGCATAGAATAGATATAGCTAGAAAACACCACACACATTTGCAGGGAGAAATTGAGAAAGACGAAGCAAGAGAGAAAGAATGGAAGAATTCTCATTAACCGTATTCCACACTCAAAGAGTGAATAATTTACAATAGATATAGGATACATGAGTAACTAATGCACCATAGTGGTGGTCTAGAGTGATCTGGACACACACCAACAGTTACGGGAGTAAACTTCAACCTAGTCTAGTCTCTCAGGAAGTTACAGGAGTGAACTACCACCTAGTCTGAGTTAACTAGTCTACCAGTCTTCAGTTAACTGACTGAAAAAGAGTGAAGTGAGGAGGAAATCAGGGAATCATGAGTAATGAGCTAGTCTGGTGATGATCCCAAGGACAATGCGCATTAGCCGATGATGATCCCAATTCTGCATGGTGATAATCCCAATGTAGCATCTATACTCCACTCAACTGATCAAACTGAAGTGAAAACTGAAGAGAATATTCTCCCTAGAGGAATATTCTTCCTAAAATATAGGAGACTGAATAATGACTAATAAACAAGAAAAAACCTTAGGAAAAAGAAATCCTAGGTGTGTGTGAAGTAACTCCAACAAAAGGCACATCCCCATCATTACCTATGAAAAGTGCATTTAACTTGATTTGACTTCCCCATTACGGTGTGCAGGGAGCCGAAACCAACATTAAATTGCATGTCGTTAAAACCATTCCGCTTCACCTAAGATCTAAAACCTCCACCTACACTAGACCCTACCTCCTTCACTAGACTATCCACCTCATGATTTGATTGACACCTTGACCAATTAGGAAAAATTTAGACATCCAATAGTGGGTCATCAGAATAATTGACAATATCATCATACATTGTCATAGAGAAAGGTGATTCACCCCCCTCCACGAAGCACTTGCATAACCCTAACACCCCACCATAAGTCTCAAATAACTGTTAAATTATTATTTAGTAATGAAGTGTATTGTTAAGGGTTTTAGTTTCAAATAATTAAGACACAAATATCACATATTTTAACAATATGATCTAGTTCATTATATTGATTACAATGATGATGTTTACCACCCCAAAGACCAATAAGGATTATAAGACAAATGAAAGGAATCAAATTAAATATGGTTTACAATGTTATTTATATATTTGAATATGGTTGAAATGAAAGTACCGAGATCATTCTAGTTTTTGTAATTGATGAGGCTTTTAAGAGTAAATAAGTTATGAGATTGTGTAAAGGAGGTTGAGGATGACCATTATTCCTTTTAACTTTCCCTATAATTAATAATATAATCCATACAAATTCATTCATCCCAAGGTGTTTTTAGGTTAGTTCAAGTACCCATTTAACCTATAAGGTCATCAATATTGGTGCTGATTTTTGCAATATTCATTTTGTTCTTTAAACTCATAATGTTGTTGATTAATGAAATTTAGAATTTATAAAATCTTTGTAGTATCTTATCTTCCTTTTATCCATGATTTCATTGTCACTCTACTTATTATCATAATTTTTTTTTTAATTTACACAATTTGTGTTTATAATCTAATATTTAATCACATATCTAAATTCCATGAATATATATCTAAAGTCACTCAATAGAATGAGACAAGGAGTATTGCATTTACTTTTAAATTTATAATCTAATATCTAATCACACATCTAAATTCCATGAAGATATATCTAAAGTCACTCAATAGAATGAGGTAAGGAGTGTTGCATTTACTTTTAAAAGGAGTGTTGCATCTACTCTACACTCCTTACTCTATACACTTCACACTCCTTCCGACACATCTTAACCTCTCCACAATCATACCTCCACACCTCGTTCATTCTATATCATAAATTAAATAAATGCTAATGTAAAGAAAAAATGTATTATTTTAAATTAGTATTATTTCAAATAGTTAAAAGAAGTTCATCCTTCCCATTTACATTTAATTTTTAATTTAAAAAATTCCAAAAAAATCTTTAAAATATATTATTACATATAAAAGAACTACATTAAAAAAATTCAAATCAATACATTCGTAAACAAGATCAATGGGTTAGTTCCGCTGCTATGTTACATTAAGAACTATCATGGATCATTTCGTGTAGGAGCCGCACAGGTTGTGAGCACAATGGTATAGAACAATCCAAAAAAAATAACAAAATCAATAGGAAAAGCACTCCTGCGGATGCAACAAAGAAATTAATGACGTGGTGGGAAACGGTGAATTGAGAACCGCGGTAATGAAATACGCCCTGGACTCAATCAACACAAATAGATCTCAACAAAATCAGACATGCACATGGTTTTCAGTGTTTTAAGTTTCAGAAGGTCCCACATATATATGTTCTACAGTCCATGGAATGTGTGTGATTTAAAACTTGTTGTAAAATCTAGAACGGGGTAAGAGAATCCATAAAACTTAGAATTTGAGTTTGTAAAAATGCCACTATGGAACGTGTTAGTTCTATGTTTTTGGTTCTTTGAGATAGTTTTAAATGATTTGCTATAATTTGGTCTATGTATAATTTGTTATAATTTGGTTTAAGTATAATTTGCTATAGAAGTAAGGAAATATAGGGAAGAAAAATGAAAGGTAATGGTGGAGAAGAGGAATGAGAGTTTTTAGATTTAAAATGGAGGATTAAAGGAAAATCCTTGTTGACTTAAGAAGTTTAACCATTAGCCACAAGGGCCTTAAAGTTAGGTGGGTTTTTTAAAATGAGGATTAAAAATTTTAATGTCTTGAGTAACCAGAATTTTAATAATGACAGATTTTTGGGCAGGGTGATGGTGAGAATGGACTTGAATGTTTTATTGGGTGATGGTGAGAATGGGCATGAATGTATTATTCTGTGTAAGTCTTTTTCTTATAAACTTTGTAAGTGAGGGTACCATTAGGAAGATGGTGATTGATGAGGGTACTATTAGGAAGATGGTTGAATTTCCATAGTAAATTTGACATGGGGTGAAATATTGTTAAGATGGTTAAAAAAAGAGGTCAAGAGGGATGACCATGAGGCCAAACAAAAAGCATCATCAACAAATGAAATTTGTTTAAGGCCAAAGCTTCTAAATGTTCCATAAAAATATTGACAACAATTGGGGATAAGGAGAACCCCATGACCAGATCTTTTGTTTTTTCATAGCACATCCCTTTAAAGGTGAAGAAAGTTAAGCTTAGATAGATTTTAATAAGTTCAAGGTTTCAGGAATTTTGGTAAAGCATCAAAACTAACCATAATATCTTGTTTCAAAATTCTATACACAGTGAAAAAGCAACATTATGACTAATTGTAAAAACCTACACACTCATATGTGTATATTCATAATAGTTTCCACTGCCATTCGATTTTTGGATTCGTTTAAATGGATAAAATTTTTGTTAAATTAAAACTGCCAGCTACATGTCCAAGTCTACAGAAATGTGAGTAATCTGGTGGTGAGATCCTCAAACAACGGAGGAGTGGGAAGCACTCATGGCAATGGTGACGAGCACATAGAGATGAGGCGTGAGAAGACTTGACGTGCTTAACGGTGTTGCTGATACTATTGGTCACAAATTAACTCCGCCCTTAGGTTCCTTTTATTTCTTGTTCTTCAATGAAATCGCATGGCTCGGGCATACAATTCTTCTGTGCTAATCCATAATATGAAATGTGTTCCAATAAGAACTATCAATCCAGAGATCAGAAACCCTAACTATAAGAGTCACTTTAGAAAGCTCCTAACCCGAACTACCTAAGAGTCACTTTAGAAAGCTCCTATTTATTATGCGAGGTTTTTTTTGGGAATGGGACTAATGGGAATGGAAAACTCCTATTTAATATGCGAGGGTGTAATGGGAATGGTGTTAATGTTATTTTTGGTACGAGAGCATTTTGTCTTTGTCTTGGGATTCTGAAACTTAGGTTTCTTTTTTAAGGTTCCAGTATGTATTATTGACATTATTATTGTTATTGTTAGGGATAGGTGTATGTTTTTTTGGTATTTTAACAAATATTAATTTAGTTTTAGTTTAGTTGGTAATTTTATATAGAGATATCAAATTTTAAGTAAATGATTTTATGTTCTATATTTTTTTATATTTTTGTTTATTAGAGTTTTGAAAGACTTTTAGGTGGAAGTGAGTGGATAACAACACCTCAAGATTCGTGGAAAGAAAAATTGTAAGATTGGTGAGAATATGTTTTTCCAACATATTCATCTAATTCATATATAAAAGGCCTAGTTTTTACTAAGAATAGGGACTACAATATAGATAAGTGGACACTAATTATCTAAGCTTCCATTGTCTCACATATACTTGTTTATTATATACTTAAATGTCTTGAAACCATTGGAAAATGAGTTAGTCCTATTTTATTGTTGTTTTTTTAAATGAGTACACAAATTATTATTAAGAGATAGATTAATTTACCACAATAAGGACAAGGCCACAATAATCTTGCTAGCTTAAGATATTAGATTGAGGATTGAATTTTCAATGACTCTATTCCTTCCATTGCTCTAATGTATGCAAAGGAACTCTCAATATGCTAATTTCTCCTTAGGTTCCTTGGACGATACTCTTGGCTTGGCTATGACTAATTCCTAACCCACCTACACAAAGTTTGTAGGCTACTAGCATTTCCCAACCTCGTACATAGATTCAACCATGTGGTTTTTCTCTCAAATCTCATTAGGGGATTTTTGACATCAAAAGTGGGCTTGAAAAAAATATACTATTAAAATCAATTTTAAAAGAACCAATAGGATTTAAGTTAATGATGTCAACCATAAGGGTAAATATTTTTGGAGGGAAATGAAGAAAACTATTTTTTTTAATCATATTTTTGACTTATCTTCTTATAGGTTTACTCGATTTTTAAGTGTAGGCACTAGTTGGATGGATAATTAAATTTTTCATCCAACGAGTACCCACTCTGCACACTTTTGATAGATCCACGGTGAGAAAAAATGGAAATACATGAAAAATGTGTTTCTTTTCAATGCACACATTTTTTTCATGTATTTCCAATTTATCTCACTATAGGTCTATTAAAAGTATGAAGAGTGGATACTCATAGTATGTGGAATTTAATTTCCCATCCAATGAGTTTCTACACTTAAAATTTGACTAAACTTATGAGGAGATAAGTCAAAAATAAAATTAAAAAAAAGTAGTTTTCTTTATTTCCCTTTGAAAATTCATCACTCTTATTTTATTATTTTCATTAGGAGACCCATTTTAGAACTCAAATTTCTCCTGATAAACTCATTTTTTCTCTCTTTAACAACAAATCTCTCTTTATTACCATATTATCTTTAGCTTCATGTTCATGAATTACCATTTAAATTGTAGGAGATACAACCATGAAAACCATGAAAACCATATGAGATGAACATGATCAAGAGAAGTGAAGATCAAATTATAAAGAAAAATGAACAAGAAGAGAAAAATGTAAATGATACAATGAATGGAAGAAATATTGAATGGGAAAAAACAAAAAAATTTAACCAAACTCTTGGATGATATACTTGACTTTCATTGATAGACTACATGCTACCTTCAAGTGAAAAGGGATTTCTAGGTAACAACACGTGAGGCAACATAGAAAAATGTGGCAATGTTAAAATATAAACATAAGATAAAAGTTAATATCCCATACCCCTTTATCATCCCCTCTTGTGGGTTCATAGTCCCCTCTTTGCCCCCTTTTACAACCTATTTGGTGGTTTAGATTATATTAATATTTCCACTTTTGCATATTTTCGAACATAGTATAAAGTGCACTATGGTTATGTCTAACCACATGATCACTACGAAATGTACCAAGACATAAACATGAGAAACCACTTAAATAAGTTTAGTCATTCTCAAGTGGGGCCTTGGCCTCAAGCTTCAAACTAGAATTTTATAAAAGACATTTACATCATGGGGCCATTAAACTTAGCCCCTAGGGATATACATTAGTCAAACAAAACATATATACATAATATAATATCCTAGGGGTAAATTTAATACTGAGGGTATTACATGCGGGGTAGGGTTAAGAAAAGAAATAAAAGAGGGATCCTTTGACTGAGAGAGGAAAGGGTTGACAATAAATCCCTAGTTTCCAAAACATAACAAGTGAACAAATTCACTATATCATATGAAATATCGGGGTGGGAATGGAAGACCACTCTACCACACATACCGCTAAGAAGAATATAAAGGAGAGAGGAAATTCTAGGGTGAGGAAATTGAGGGTCAAATAGAGGGGAGAGCTACTAAGTTAATTAGGGTTTTAGATCTTGATTATGTTAACATATTATTGTAGGTTATTAAGATATTCACTTAGGTTTCAGATCAAGATTTACTAGTGAATTAGGAAAGGAAAGTAAACTAACAATCTATGGTTAATTTAATTTAAAGTAGATTGCTTTAATGATATGGAAACCCTCATTCTAAAAAATATAAGGAAAAATATGTAAGGAACACACCTTAAATTTGTTTTTCTAGGTTGTAAAGTTGCTTGGGATGAAGAAGAGAGTTGTGGCGAGATGTTAAGAGTGACCCCTATCCTTAATGAACCTACACATGTAGCCCAAATTTTGTAGAAAACAAGACTCATACTCAATCTCCAATACAAAGCAATATATGTGAAAATAGTACTATATCTACTACCACCAGAGATAAATCAAAGAAAATTATAAGTAGATAGACCTAAATTCCCTCAAAGGATATGATACCTCTCTTCCTTAGCTGTGATGGAATCTCCCTTGAGGTTGTAGGGTTGAGTCATCAATCATATGAGTGGAACAATGCGAATGAAGATGCCATATGATGAATAAAAAAACCTTCAAAATAGGAGCCAAGATAATCTCAAGAGATCCCTATAGAGGTGTTAGAGATGATAGGTTGAAGCAAAAAAATAACATGGGAGAGGTGAAATAAGATAGATCAAAATGTGTTGTAAATTAGAGTGTGTACTTGCAATATAGGGTTTCAAAGATAAACGTGTTTAAGAGAATCAAATAAAATTTACAAACATGAATGAAAATATATAAATAATCAAGGGAATGACCTCAAGGTGTAGGTGTACATTAGGTTAGCCACTAGAGGGCCCAAGTCATAGGGAAAAATTGTATCATGTAGTTTGACTCTGTGCCATAGGTTTTTAGGTCCAAAATGAGCCTCTATTTTGATATCCATGGAACACATACATCGTACCCTCTTTACCAACCCATGATGCAATTTTCACCATGAGACCGGGTTTTGATTCACTTTGTCCCCATAAATAGAAACCAAAATGGATTCAAGGGCCATCGTGAATCCGAAATGAGGCATCCTATGTAACTATGGATCCAATTGGAGGTCTGTACCCTAGAAGGAACCCATAAAGGTAGGAAATATTCAAAATTCGTTCCTTGAAAGGTCAAAATGAGCCAAATTAGTGACAAAGGGATAAAGACAAAGTGAGGGAAGGTAGAAGAGGATCATACCAAAGGAATAAACATCCTTACACTACAAGGAGAACACCTTCTTGTGGAGGTATTTACGGAACCTCCCCGAAAAAATTATCATTTAGAGGTTTTTCTTTATATATGTATTTTTTCAGTGTGCCTTTTAGTACTATCTACACCGATGCGCATCTAAAACTACCTCACCAGTGCTAAAATGATCAAACACACTGTTACTATTCATAGTGGAGGTTGTTAGTGGACACGCGTGGTCATAAATTTTTGTGGAGTTTTTTTTTTCGGTGAACCTGTAAGTACTATACACCCCGATGCACATCAAAAAAGACCGCACTGGTGATAACATGATCAAACACACCGTTACTGTTCATAGTGAAGGTTGTTAGCAGATGTGAACAATCAAAATTATTTTGCGAACAAATTTTGTCAATGCACCTATAAGGTACATTAGCCCCGATACTCAATTGAAACATAACTCATCGACAATGATTATTTTAAGGATGTACATTTATATTAAAATGTAGAAATATGGGCTAATATTAATAGTCCTTAATATGGAAAATGTAAAATGTTTGGTGATACTTTTGTAAAAATATTCAAATTTCTAAGGATTTTATATAGTTTCTATAAAATTTTGGCGATTTTTAAGGTAAAATAATTTTATTTTATGGAAATTGGGAAAATTGATTTTAGAAAAAATGGAAATTGGTGAATCGTTTTTTGGGAAAAACTATGGAAAATTAGCCCATTTCTGAAATTTAGCCCCTAAAATCATCTATGCTCATCGAAGCGTAGATGTTCAAACACACCGTCATAAGTTATAAAAATTAACAAGCATCGATCAAAGCACACCGATACCATTGAATCTTACGTAACAATGCACACATAATGTTCGATGGCGCACCACGGTAAGGGTAAATAAAAAGAAATTACCAAAGCAATTTTCAATTTGACACCTCATCCAATGCTTCCAATCTCTCAAACAAGCACCAATGCTTACTCTATTTAAACAAAGCGACGATGATTCAATAACACGACCACCTCAGTGCATTCCTAGTAACAAATCACACTGCTTAATTTGAAATGAATGAATATAACAGAGTAGTTCCCATACAGATAGAAATTGTATGGATATGTTATACTATACGACACACCAATAAACATCAAGCCGGTGGTCTGGAAAATATAGCACACTGGTACTGTCCATAGAGAAATCACACCGCCATGTACAAATTTCATAAAAATGGGTTGACGATGCATTTATATTAACAAAACGCAGTGTTGTGTTGTGTCATTTTAGTGGACTCCCTATAACCAATTCTTTCAACAAAAAAATGCACCGTTAAACAAAACGTTGGTGCTCTAATAACATGGTAGCACTGATACGTTTATATTAACACATCACATCACATAAGTTCATATACAACAATTTCACCTGTCGGTGGGACTAGATCAAAACAATGCATCGATGAAGTAAAGAGCATGACATTGGGCCAAATTTTCAGCGTAGTGTGTCATATAGTAAACACTACTAAGGTGATAGGAAGTGCACCAATTGAGATAAAATGCAATGGCGTGTTCTATTAATCGAACGCACCGCCAAGTTTTTGAAACAAAAAATTTCCTCAGTGATGCGTCAAATAAATAAAATGCATTGGGAATGTGTACTACAACGCAACAAGAAAAATACATAATAATTTACCATCTCGGTTCGTTTTATGGGATTCCCCATCACTAGTGCATTAAAATACAAATGCATCGACATCAACGCATACAAAGATGAAATGGAGCATTGGTGTGTTACTTTAAATGAAATGCAATGGGGTGGTTAAGCACGTTGTACCGAGAAAAATAGTTTAAAAATTATCATTCGGGTGTGTATTTTAAAATGTGCCCATTAACAGTGCGTCAAGAAAATACAATTCACATGTTAAAAGTGTTCGATGTTTGAACTAACATATAGATTCGGTGCATTTAATATAACCAAGTGCACCACGTGGTTTAACACTAACCCTTAACCGATGCGCTATATATCACTACACACCACTATAGATATCAGTGATCGACTAACAATGACACACCAATATGTTATATTTAACACATCTATGTTCAGTGCCTTATGTATGATATGGAGCACAATGTAGTGCACATGTGTTTGTTAATAGCATCGCTTACTTTTTCACTTTGTTTTTTGCAAACAAAAACTATTTTTAGTTTTTGATAAATACAAATTAGTTATATATGTTTGTGTTTTATATTTTAAATTCATTTTATCCATATATATGTGCCTAAAAATGATTTTATGTGACTTAGAATCGCTGCTGCCGACAAGTAGAAACCAAAAGAAAAACAATTCAATTCACAAAGTACATATACAAACCTCCACAATTAAATTTTGTGGAGGTTTTTCTTTGCAAAGGAAAAACATAGGTCACTCTTCGATGCCTCTCATAATTTAGTGCATGGACTTGTTCCTGTACCACTTCCTCAGTGCTCTGCCTTGCATGTCCTCCTCCATGGGCTACTTGAATTTCTCCAATATACCGTCCTCATCATTCCTGTAGCCATAATATGAACCAATGTCAATTCCCTTGTAGATTTCATACCTACACCTACTCTTTTTCACCTCGAGGGGGCTTATCAAATATATCTTTGAGGATGGGGAGTAATTTTGTATCCTTGAAGTATCTTTAACCAAGGCCCTCATCCTTGGAACTGGGCATATCAACTTAGTTCCCTTCCAAGTCCATCATCTTGGCCTCTACTTTGGCATAATTAGGACTGCCAAGCTCCACGATCAAAGCTTCCGAGTGCCCCTTTTCCCTGTTCAAAAAGAAAGGACCATGGTGGATGTCTTAATTATAACACCGTGTCAGCCTAAAAAATAACCTAAGCTCCATATTGTATTTTTAATAGAAGTTAAGAAGCACATTTGGAAAAACAATCGATGATCCATAAGCTTTGTCAGCATGCCTTATCGCTAAATATTAAGCATTTCCTTGGCCTCAACCTGCTCCTCCATGATATCCTCACCCGTGTACTTACAAATATGTTCATCTTGTTTCTTCTTCTCCACAACCATGTGCTCGATCACTTTATGATGCAGGAGCATCATAGGAAGCCAAAGCACGCGCCTAGCCAAAGAGACAGCTGGACGCGCAGATGCAATTAATTACGTTTTTGTGAAAATGTTGTGAATTCCAAAATCTACAACATTAATGTAATGGATAGGAGGAAAGTGCAGTCACATTTATATCTTGAAGATCCAAACTGATTTTGGAGCGTATGTTCCTATCCACTAGATGTAATAGGAATTTATGTGTGTTTAATGCAAGTAGGTAGATTTAATTTAATAGATTAGATAGTTTTAGAAGCGTAGGAGGGAAAACGGATGATAGACACCCTCACCCTTTTATCATTGTAACATTATTAAGAATTTGTAAGCTGTAGAGCTGCAGAGAAGAATAGAGGAGGACAAAGAATTTTATGCATTTTAGTTGTTATTTGCCATGTATAGGAGCACTGGAATTAATAGAAGAAAGCTTTGATTCCAATATATGTGTTTGTTATGGTTGTTGGAACCACCTATTAAATGGTATGTTGTAGGTTTGTTTGCAATCTCTGTATGCATTTTTCTTCAATGCTATGTGTGTGTGTATGCTCTAGAATTCTATGTTGAATGTTTGAATTCTGGATAAGTGGAGAATGAGTTTAAGTTGTTTCTCTTTCTGAGAATTCCTGCAAAGAGTGAAGTGGAGGGTCCACAAGGAGTGAGTCGACCAGGCTCTGAGTTTCATATCAGAACTCTCATAGGAGATTCAATTTTTTTCTTTACAGGCAAGAGTGCTAGCAGAGCATAGAGTCGTGCAAGGTGTGCGCAGGCTGGGAGAAGGGGAAAAATTCTTTCAAACTCACAAAGGATTTGAAGAATTCTCTGTTGCAAAGAGTGCACAGAACCAAAGACCCAAATAACTTGAGGTTATTTGAAAATTTTCCGCAAGAAGTGCATGCAGGGACCCTTTTGGAAGCCTTGAGTTCATAACAGAAGGGATAGAACCTCTGAAGTGTTCAAAGGGAGGTGGAGGTCAAAATCATCTCACATAAGTCCTTGAGAAGTTGAATCAAATGGTGGAATCTCTTCAGGAGGAAGTGCCGAAGTTCCATGGACCATTGGATCTGATAGACCAACAGAGGGATTAAGATTGATAGTCTTTCAACACCCATAAGCTCAGGAGGAGTAGTGACTGTTAGATCCAGATCAACGAGGACCACTGATCTCGTAAGTGAATTCTCCATATCGGGGATTGGGAAGTGGAGTAGTTCAAGGTTGGACTCGAGAGTTGCGAACTCCCAGGTTGTGAAATCCTGATACAGCCAGGACCGTTGGATCGAGGGAGGCACACAACCGTAGATCTCGTCGAGGGTACGATTTCAGAATCAGGGATCCATCGAAGAAGAGGAACGACTGTTCGTTGTTCTCTCATGTTGCGAAAGCTAGAGACTTGTGCGAACAAGTGGCGAGGACCTACCCCATAAGTAGAGTAAAGTGGAGGAGACAAGTGGTGTGTACGCGTCGCTTTGACAGAGTCCACATAGCGTTGACTTATTGCATTTCAGGGATTCACAAGAGAAGAGAATGAGAGGTTGGTGCTCCACTTCGCGAAGTCACGAGTTGTGAAAGGTGCTTGCGTTAAGGCTTGGCTGTGGTCATATTGGGATAAGGGGCTAAAGAGGGGGCTTATGCCTTAAGCCCATTCACAATTTTGTGTTTCATCTATTGCCAAGGGCTACGTCATTGTATTCAAGTGCCCAACCCGCGAGACTCGAAATCCTTTGCAGGCTACAACAAGGAGTTCAGTTAACCCTTGTTGTGGTTTAGAGAAGATCCTGCGTGGATCTCGGCCTGAGGGCATGAGGTCTGCATCAATTGTGGTATCAGAGCCCAGAAAAAATTCTTTGCTTTCTACAACAGAGAGAAAAGAGGAATTTTATAGCCATGCCGTCGAGAAGAAGAGAAAGGCCCATACCTGATCCAACAATGGAAAGAGAAATGCGTGAATTACGTGCTAGAATTGATGCTATGGAGACAACACAGAGGAAAACAATTGACACTGGGGATATCAGCGAAGATGAAAGTGAAAATGAAGTTGGAAACGAAGGAGAAGAAATTGCAGTCGAAGATGCTTCAGAAGAATGCCTATTCAGGGTTGTTACAAGGATAGGTGCTACGAAAAAAATGGACATTCCAATGTACGGAGGAAACCTAGACGTTGAGGAGATTCTAGATTGGATTACGGCTCTAGACAAATACTTCGATTATGAGGATGTCGAAGAAGAAAAAAAATTTAAACATGTCGTTACCAGACTTAAAGGGAATGCAACACTATGGTGGGATGAATTGCAGGCTGACAGACGTTGCAAGGGCAAGAAGAAAATCAAGAGCTGGGATAGAATGGTTGCAAAAATGAAAGCCAAGTTTATACCTAGGGATTATCAAATAAATCTATTTCGGAGGATGCAAAATTTGAGATGGAAGCTAATGACGGTGAAATAATACACTGAAGAATTCTATAGGATAAACATCAGAACAGGTCATCGAGAAAGCGATGATGAGAAAGTTGCCAGGTATATGAATGGTCTACGATATGACATTCAGGATGAGATAAGGATGATGACCATCCGAACCGTAGAAGATGCTTATCAGATGGCTCTAAAAGATGAAGAGAAGATGAGCTGAAAGTAAGGTCAAAGAGGCCGAGGCAGAAGTCAAAGCAGAGGCAAGAAAATTTCCTAGGACAGAACTCAGAAGCCTAAAGAAGAGGGGAAGAAACCTCAAAATCAATCTAAGAGAGGAGGAAGCTCACATAGGAGGCAATACGCTGACCAAAATACTTTTCCTCAAGCCAGAGGAAGAGGAAGAGGCAGAGGAGGTGAAGTGAAATGCTTTGTCTGTGGAAAAATCGGACATAAATCCTATGAGTGTCCAGATAGGAATAAATATGGTGGTGAAACTCACATTGCCAAAACTCAAGGACGAAATGTTGAGGCAGAAGACACTGAGGGCGGAAGATCTTTGATGATGTGGAAAGTTATCTTGAAACTGTAGAAGGAGCCAGAGAACCCAACCCAAATAAATAATCTGTTTCGGACTGCTTGCAAAACCAAAGACAAGTATGCAAGCTCATAGTGGACAATGGTAGCAAAGATAATCTTGTATCTATGGAAATGGTAGAAAAGCTGGAGATGGAGACCGTTGTGCATCCAAGCCCATACAAAGTTTCGTGGCTATAAAAAGGACATTAGGTAAATGTCACTAAACAATGTTTAGTTGAATTTAAAATAGGAGGATATAAAGATGAGGTATTATGTGATGTCATTCCCATGGATGTTTATCATCTATTGCTGGGTAGACCGTGGCAATATGAAAAAAATGTGGTGCATGATGGGAGAAAGAACACGTACACTTTGGAGAAAAATGGTAGAATGCACATGTTGCTGCCAATTAAGGATAAAGAGGTGGAAACATAGATGAGCAACACTGTACTTCTCATGAGTGGGAAGAAAATTCTTAAGGAAGTCAAGAAGAAGGAAGACACACAATTCGTTTTGGTTAGGAAGCCCAAAATTGTTTTGAACAACACTAGGATAGATGATTTACTGGAAGAAATCCAAGAGTTGTTGGAAGAATTTGTTGACAAAGTGGTGGATGAACTACCTTGTTCATTGCCACCTATCATGAGTATAAGTAATCACATTGACCTTATACTTGGAGCCATTTTTCCGAACAAAGCAGCTTATAGGTTGACGCTGCAGAAGAATGAAGAATTTAAGAGACATATCCAGGACTTAACGAACAAAGGATTGATTCGGGAGAGCTTGAGTCCATGCGTTGTTCCTACAATGCTCAACCCAAAGAAAGACGGAGGCTGGAGAATGTGTACAGACTCAAGAGAAATCAACAAAATTACCATCAGGTATAGGTTCCCATTGCCATGGATGGATGACTTGATGGATTTCTTGAGTGGAGCAAAGTTTTTTTCAAAGATTGATTTGAAAAGTAGATATCATTAGATTATAGTGAGAGAAGGTGATGAATGGAAGACAACATTCAAGACAAATGAAGGGCTATATGAATGGATTGTCATGCCATTTGTATTGACGAATGCGCCCAGTACTTTAATGAGATTGATGAACGAAGTCCTGAAGGATTTCATTGGGAAATTCGTCATTGTATATCTTGATGATATATTAATTTTCAGCAAAACTAAAGCAGGAGACTAGAAGCATTTAGCTGCTGTGATGAGGAGATTGAAACAAGAGAAATTGCTAATAAACATGAGGAAATCGTCATTCATGAGGACATAACTCATTTATTTGGGTTTTGTTATCTCTGCAAATGAATTGAAAATGGATCTAGAAAAGATAAATGCGATTAAGGATTGGCCATCATCGAAGAGCGTGTTTGAAGTTCGAAGCTTCCATGGTTTGGCTAGCTTCTACAGGAAATTCATCTGAAAATTCAGTAGAATTAGCACACCGATGATGGATACGGTGAAGAAAAGACATAAATCTTTTCACTGGATGGAGGAAGCGGAGAAGATCTTCAACCTGCTGAAGAAGAAGATCACTGAGCAACCAATTTTGGTTTTACCAGATTTCAACAAGACATTCCAGGTCAGGTGTGATGTGAGTGGATTTTCCATTGGATCGGTCTTGAGCCAAGAGAATAGGTTGGTCGCGTATTTCAGTGAAAAACTGAATGAAGCAAAGATTAAGTACTCCACGTATGGAAAATAATTCTACGCAGTCATACAAGCGCTAAAGAAATGGAGGCACTATTTGGTCCCAAAAGAGTTTGTTTTGTACAGTGATAATCACGCTTTGCAATTCGTGACTCGACAGGAGAAGTTGAACCAAAAACATGCTAAATGGGTTGAATACATGCAAAATTTTACTTTTGTGATTAAGCATATTTCTCGAACTGCTAACAAAGTTGCTAACGCTTTGAGCAGAAAATGTTTTCTTATGTAGGAATTTAGAGTTAAGACTTTGGGTTTTGATAACCTCAAAGAAATGTACAGGGATGATCCAGATTTCAAAGAGGCATATGAGGCGTTTGAGAATCCAATTCTCAAAGAAAAAATCCTATGGACAGAGTACATGATCCAGGATGGACTATTGTTCAGGGGAAATCAGCTATGTATTCTGAAATGCTCCATGAGGGAGAATTTGCTGAAGGAAAAGAACAGTGGAGGATTGGCTGGACACTTCAGTCATGACAAAGCATTCTCAAAGTTGAATGGCTCATACTACTGGCCAAGGATGAGGACAGATGTGAAGAAATTTGTGGACAGGTGTAGAATTTGTCAGCACATGAAGGGAATAAGGCAGAACACAGGGTTATATCAGCCATTACCCATACTCGAAAGGCCGTGGGATGCAGTGAGCATGGATTTCATATTAGGACTGCCAAGGACTCAGAGGGGATATGATTCAATCTTTGTAGT